>JAHKKF010524150.1:5010-60139 GCA_019740295.1 Labeo calbasu | reverse complement strand
CCTCGCGTTTTCAGAACTAAAAAAACGCGTTCGGTGTGATCGCGGCCTTAGACTACAACGTTTGTTTTCCGCATACTATGATGTCACAATGCATTCCATTAGAATATCATTAAAATAAATCCCGGCTACGGACATTCTAATTGTTGGGGGGTAGGGATGAGGAGGGGGATTACCCTAACTTTAGCAATGCAGCGCAGAGAGCCACTTCAACGAGCTGCAGCGTAGCGGGTATAAACACAAGCATTGACTAGATTGGGTGCTTCAGAGCTATAACAGACGTGTGCAGTATAGGGGTCGAAACACATGTAGAAGCCGCCATCTACTCCGGTGGCCGCGTCGGAGCCGTAACGCAACGCAGACGTGTGCAATGTGTGGTAAGAGATTTATTCATCATACAGTGTAGATAGCTTCACTTATAACGTGAGTGTTTTTTAAAATGCATGAACTTGCACTAGACTAGGCTAGGCTAATCAGTGATGATGTTCTTTGATAATGTTAATGTTAGGCTGCTGTTAGCCTTATGCTGGAGCTGGTTTCGGGCAAAGAACCTAAGTATGTAAAATAATTAGATAAATTAGCACAATAATATCATGTATCGGTGATCTCTCAGGCTGACGTTAGGACCCAGCACTACTGTAGCGTATTGATTACTCACCCTCCATGCATCCTAGGTGTTTATAACTTCCTTCTTTCAGACGAATGCAGTCGTAGTTGTATTACATATTATCCTGGCACTCTCTAGCTTTATAACGGCATAGACGGGTGTTTCTTTTCATCAGTCCAAAACAAGTCCAATAAAGTACATCCATCCATAATAAAAAAAGTGCCTCACACGGCTCCAGGGGGTCAATAAAGGCCTCCTGTAGCGAATCAATGCATTTTTCTAAGACAGATATCCATATTTAGAACTTAAGAATCACTTTAATCTAACTTTAATGCATGTGAAAAAAGTGTGAAAAGCTGGATTTCAAAATCGTACAGTCACTGCTGGAAAGGGTTCAAATTGAAGAACAGTGCTCAGTTTAACTGTTCAGAACAAACAAGGGACTCATGAACAACCATCACAAAATAAAAAAACAGTCGTAGATCATCCAGGTAACCACACACAGTATTAAGAGCCAAGGGTTCCCAAACATTTGCAGGGAGTTATTTTAATAATTCCAGCCTTTTTTTTTTTTTTTTTTTTTGTCTTGTGGACTATATGTAAACATATTTTATGTACAATATCTTACTCAGAACAGTACTAAATAAAAAATAACATGCATTTTATAACATCTCTTTAATTTTGTTCAAATTAATCACATTTTCACAGATTCTGCGAAGGGTTCCCAAACTTTCACATAAACTGCATAACCACTTTGTTACATCAAAATAAGACTGAAAACATGATTTGTGTGAGGTTTTAGTGAGTAATCAGCTTGGTGAAATTTAAAGCGAGTCTCTGTCTATGAGCAATCTTTACAGAGCTGATGAAACGAAAAATTCAAAAATAGTTAAAAGTAAACAAAAGGAATAGCTGAACGTAGCTTCACAAGTAAAATATATTGTTTAAATTGTTTCTGCCTGTAATTATTTTGGAATAAATGTAAAATGCTTAAAAACACTAACTTGAAGAGATTCATGCATGACTTTAATAAATAGAATATTGATTACATTGTTAATGTAAAAAAATAAAATAAAATAGAATTGTAAAAAGTAAGTAAAACACAAAAGTGATTTAAAAAATTTTGCCTCGTCATGTCAGAACACCACCACCACACACCACTAGTATATGGTGTGCCTACATTTATAGTGTATGCAATTTTTTGACCTGGGCTGTTATTTATATTTCAGCATATACACATATTGCTAGACAGTAGTGAGCATAATCTAGCTGACTTTTACACTTAATTTGTGTCGCTGAGTCCTTCAGTATCACTAGAAACTACCAGACAGGTGTGTGAAAGCAGGTTGTAGCTAAATCCTGCAGGACACTAACCCTCCAGGAGCAGAACTAGACATCCCTGTCCTAAGTAATCTAGATTTCCTCACATGTTTCTTCCTAGAAATTGAGCAAAGCATTGTTTATTTATATAAGCTGCCACTTCACTGCATGCCATTCTATTTTTAGTTATAGCATCAAAATCAGAACATTAAAAAATATTTGTTTTACAGCCATTTTAATAGAAATTCTGTGTGGAATGGAATCACAGATCACATTATTGATAGCATTAAATAAATGACAGTTTGTGGATGTTTAGTCATGGCCTAGACAGTCTAAATGCTCCCTTAAAGCATAAATAGATAAAGGCAGGGCTGTGTGAGTGTGCGTAAAGTGTGTTATTCCAAACTGTTTAGATAATTGAAGCATTTACACAGTGTGGGCGCGAAACGAGCCATCTGGTTTGATTTACGCCAATATTGCTTTAATTAGTGAGCAAGTGTGAATGTGTGTGTATTTCTGTATGTGTGTGTTTTAGCAGAAGAGAATGCAGCTGCTGCTGCTGTTGTGTGTGTGTGTGTGTGTGTGGACAGATAGCACAAATACATGTTGTATTGCTGGGCTTGTCAGGTTTGTTTGGACTTAATACGGAGGATTTAGTTTGATGATGGTTTGGATTTGGTTTGTTGATGGCGCCCGAAGTTCTATGAGATCTTAAGTTATGTTTACACTCTGTAGGATTTGTTTTCTCCAATAAAGAATTGTTTGTGAACAGAAAGGTATCTTGATAATGTTTGAAAAGCCCTTTGGCTCTTTGGACTTTGGTTTTCGCTTCCTGCAACAGGAACAATGGATTTCTCTATTCGCTGTCAGGCAGTGTATGCATCTATATTTCTGCTCTCTTGCTCTGTTCTGCACATGCTATATGTCTTGCTAATTGAAAGCAGCTTTTAGTATGTGAGTGCTGATAGATGTGTATGTGTGTATGTGTGTGTGTGTAGACGGTGCACAGACGGTGTAGACATGGCTAATTTTCCTCCATCCGCATGAGGCTGCTCACTGCTGGATCTAATTGACCCTCTGCACCTCATCGGCCATTTCTCTGTCCTTCGGTTCCTCCTCTTCATTCCTTCCTTCTCTCCTCTCCCTCCCACGTTCTTCTAGCAGTGCTAAAATAACTAAAACTGAAATAGAAATAAATAAAAACATATGGATACATTTTTTAAAAATGCAAAAAATAAAAACAAACTCTTAATCAAAATACTAAAAATGAATAATATCTCTACTAAAACAACACTGGCATGGCTGTTTATTATTTGTGTGCATTTAATATGGAATTAATAAGGATTTTTTTAGGCTTGTAGCTGCCTGGAAAACATACATACAGTGTATTATGCATATATGCTTTTTTTCCCTCTCACTCATAAAGCTCTCCTTCAGCTTTCCCGGTGTCTTATGGGACTTCAAACGCTGTGGGCACTGTTAAGAAGGAGAATTTATTTTCCGTAAGCCTCTGATTTATTAGATTGAAAAATGAAACCACAAATCAAACAGATATTATTCCTTCCAGCCTTAGAAGGAAAAAGTTAAATTACTAACAGGTCTAGATGTGTAGTTCTTGTAGTGTTTAGAGTAGCTCTGTTCTAAAACATTGTGAGGAAGAATTTTAAGGCATCATGAGGACTCCCAACACAAGATAACTTTAATTCTGGCTAAGGCAATCCATTGATTCATTCTTGACATTTTAAAAGTACGGTAACAAAAAACGTTGTTTATTTCTAAGAAACTCTGAATCAAAATACTCTACTAAAACTAAATGACATTTTTGGTGCAAGTAGCCCTGACTAACATTATAAGTAGACCTTAGCAGAAAAAAGTAATTATAACAGTAGAACCTAACCCCTGTAAATGAACAGAAAATAAACTGACGTTGCTGAAAGATACTTTAACTGCAGAGAACGAGAGACAGAAGAGGAGTGTGTGTGTGGATAAAAAGGGGATTGGGGACTATGGGGGAAGACCGGAGGAGAGGAGAGAGGGGATTCTGTCAGTAGATAAATTAAACAAAGGAAACAGCATGTGATGGCTCTCACAGAGACTGTCTGTCTGTATGTGTATGCTGTAATAGTGAGAATGCTCTTGCAGTGGGTTTTTCCTCACTGTATGCATGTGTGCGTGCATGTTTTTGGTCCCTAAAAGGATAGTTACCCTGACTGTAAAATCACCAGGACTTAAACTGTGGGGACCTCCCATAACAGTGTAATAAACATACTAAATAATGTCTTAATTTAAACTAATAGTGGGTGGGTTAAGTCAGTAGAGTCAATATGACTACATACAGTGCCTATAGAAAATAATCATACCCTGTGAAAACCTTTTCCTTTTGTCACATTACATCCTGAAAAAAAAAAAACAATTAAGTCTAACTCTTTTGAGCTGCATGTACACATTATAACCCTTATCATTAAAGTAAAAATATCACTTCAAAACTAATTCTGAAGGATTATTAAAAATTTATTAGTGAAATGCCTGGTTTGGTAAAGTGATCAGCCCCTTAGAGTATAAAATTCTAAACTTGCTCAGGTGCAAGCAGTCAAATTCCAGATTAAACACCAGGCTAATTGCCCCACCTCACATCAATAGTAGTGGTGTTGATTACTTAAGAATCAAATGAGCTGTTTCTTGAAGATTCCACTGTTAGTAGTGCATGGTACGGCAAAGAATTCACCATGGTTGGGAAAGTGCTTTCCAAAGACCTCTGGGATAAAGTTGTAGAAAGACACAAGTTTAGGAGAAGGTTACATAAACATTTCAAGGCTTTAGCTATCCTTCGGAGTACTGTTAAGAGCATCATTAAGAAGTGGTAAGCGTATGGCACTACCAGCACATTGCCTAGATCAGGCCATCTAGGCCAAGAACATCCAAATTATTGAGGAAAACCTGCATCCCACTGCTAGACAGCTGAAGATGGGCAGGTAATTTACCTTCCAACACGACAATGACCCTAAACATACTGCCAAACAATGAAATGGCTTAAGGATAAGAAGGTGAATGTCCTTGAATTGTCAAGTCACAGCCCTGACTGAAATCCAATCGAAAATCTGTGGATGGATTTGAAGAGAGCAGTCAATTGCCGCTCAATGCAGAATTTGATTGAACTTGAGGAATTCGGCAAGGAAGAATGGGCAAATATTCCCCAATCAAAATGTGCAAAGCTAGTACAGATATATCCAAAAAAAACTGATGGCTGTAATTAATGAAAAAGGTGGCTCTACAAAGTATTAAATCAAGGGACTGATGACTTTAACCCTGTTATTCTAGTTTTTTTTTGTTTTTGTTTTTTTGCAGAACTGTTGTGTTTTTTCTTTCATTGGTTTGATGCTGTAAGACCAAAATTGTAAACAAAGCTGGAAAAGTTATTTGGAATGGGGTCTGATTTCAGGCTATATGACAAATAAAGTCTATTTCTAAAAGGGTATGATCATTTGGTCAAAAATATATATATATATATATTTTTTTTTTGTTTGTTTTTGTTTTTGTGGTTTTAAGGACATTTTGTTTAGGTTCCCTTTTGAATGGTCTCTCTCGTTCTTTTACTCTGTACTGTCCACGTTTGTGTAGCTGCACGAACCAATGGCGCTTTAGCCCACCTGAAAGGGTGGAGCCGACCTCTTAATAAGTTGGCTCGCAGCGCCATTCATCAGATCATTCTCCTTCAGCGACGAGGATCATCTCTTCGCTGACTCAATCAAAAAGCCGAAGAAGAAAGAAGCTCAGCCTGCAGCTCGCTGCCGTTGAAGAGCCCCGGCAGTGGCGGTAAGCCTTCCCCTGTAGCCATCCTGCACTTAAAAGAGCAAATTTCTGAGCAATTTCCTGGCGACATTGTTTCAAATGTCGCGTCGCAAGTGTGGCTCGTGCAGAAATTCTGCATGATGCAGAAGGACAGTGAATGCGTTGCCTGTCTGGGCAGCGCCTACGCAGAGACTCGTTACGAGTGGCTCCATCCTCTCGGCGGATCAGAGTAGAATGCTGTCTACACTCACTAAGACAGGCTGCTTTCACTTTGAAAGCATAAGTCTGGCTCTCAATTCTCTGTTCGCAAATCGCCTTCTTAATGAATGCAACCCGCTCATCTATTTCTCTTCTCTCAGCAAGCTCGGAGTCCTCATTACATTGAGCAGCTCAATCCTTTTAGGAGGATCAAATGGAAGGCTGTAACTGATGATTTCATATCGCTGACAGCCTTGGGTCTTAGTGCGCTGCATGCTTGGGACATGCCCACATGTCCTCTATGATGATGGCACCGTCTCTCACATTCTATCCTCCCAGTTACCTTGGAGGAAAAAACAGTGAAGTCCGCGGGGTTAAGCACCCGAGTTGAGCGAGCATGTGCTAACACTGAACCTGGGCACGGACATGCTGTCCAGAGGCAATGTAGCCCCTGTCGAATGGGTGCTACATCCTCAGACGGTTCAGAAAATTTGGGAGGTCTTCTGGAAGGCAGAGGTCGACCTCTTCGCCTCAGAAGACAACTCTCACTGCCTAATTTACTTTTCAGTGCAGCGAGATGCTCTAGCCCATGATTGGCCCAGCGCTTGCCTGTACACCTTTTCCCCAACAGGCCTGATCTCTCAGGTCATCGGGAGGATCAAGGAGACCGGATGCTCACTCCTTCTAGTGGCCCCCCTCTGGAGGAAGCAGACTTGGTTTCCAGAGCTGATGCAGCTCTCAGTAGTAGAGCCATGGCCCATTCCACTGAGGAGGAATCTCCTCTCTCAGGCCAAGGGCATGATTTGGCATCCCCGACCGGAGCCTTCATGTCTGGCGCCTCGACGGGAGCTTGACCAGCTCTCAGAAAGAGTAAACAATTTCATTCTGGAGGCCAAGGCACCGTCTATGAGATGCCTCTACTGCCAAAAATGGCAGGTCTTTCTAGTTGGTGTTTGGCGTGAAGATTGGACCCCGTACTCATGTGAATTGTCCCACGTGCTAACCTTTCTTCGAGAACTCTTCAAGCCACATGGGCTACCGTTTTGGCGCTCCCCATTTTAGAAGTTGAGCAGGGGCTTAATCGGCTTTGCCCTGTCAGGGCATTGAGAATATATCTGGAATGCTCTAAACTGTTTCGACAGTCAGAGCAGCTCTTTGTTTCCTTTGGAGGCCGCCAAAAAGGGTTGCCGGTCTTAAAGCAATGGCTTTACCGCTGGATAGTTGATGCTATAGACTTGGTGTATGCTGCAGTAGGCTTACAATGCCCAATAGGTGTAAGGGCCCACTCCTCGAGAGGAATGGCCTCCTCCTGGGCATGGTCTAGCAGGATTTCTATTGATGAGACTTGTGCGGCCACCGGCTGGTCGTCACGTCTAACTTTGACAGATTTCAAGTGCGGGTTCTCTCTGTTTAACTATCCACTCTTTCCCCTTAGGGTGAAGAGGGTTATGTTTGTTCCCTGCCAGGTGGCTGGGTCACGTTATGCTCATGTCTTCTGGAAAGCCCTTTGTAGTGCTTCGAGACTGGGCTTGCAGAGTAGATGCTTCTTCATCTGCTTAAGTGCGCGGTGTGATTGGATACGTTCCCCATAGCGGTCTATGCAACGAGAGAGACTGTTCGAAAGGGAATGCTCCGGTTACTAACGTAACCTCGGTTCCCAGCGTCACTAGCCGCGCTATAGCTGCACGCGAATCGATGACTGTCGCTTCAGCCGAATGATCTGATGAATGGCACTGCGAGCTGACTTATATACAGGTCAGTTCCACCCTTTCTGGTAGGCTAAAGCGTCATTGGTTTGTGCAGCTACACAAACGTGAACAAATCAGGCTTCAGTACAGAGTAAAACAGGAGTTTTCCCCCATAGCGGTCTACACAACGCATGTTCCCTTATCTCAGGGAACCAAGGTTACGTCAGTAAACGGAGCGTTTTCACTTCATGTTTAATGTAAAAACTCTTGACGCAAAACCAGATGAGAACCACTGGGGTAGGGTATACATAATTAATATATAAATATATAAATAATATAAAAACAGTAGTCAAAGGACAGTTGGCAGCTGTCACAATACTAAGGTTGTAATCTGTAATCCTAACAGAGCGACCAACATCAAAAACCACAGCATAGCCACAAAACAATACCCGACAACTAAATGGTGAAAAGCATAAACGTAAATACTGAAGATAATGAGGTGTGCACAGCTAAACAGAATATCAAAGTCCATGTTATGTGTGTGTGACAGCAGCATGATATAAAAAAATAATGTTACTAAGTGACAGAGACTTGGAGTATATTCAAAAGTCACACTGACATTATAGTGTTTATATTACACAAAACATCTTTATCTTTAGCGATTAGATACTTTATTGGTGTGTTGTCCTCACATAGTCAGAAGCTTCTATTAAGTGTGTGTGTGTTTGTACATGATATTCCCTACATTATTGCATCTATGGAATGTGTGTGATTTTTCTACAGATTTTTTATAGTATACAGGATGTTAAAAATGAATATAAAGGAATAAATTAACCAAGTAGCTTACAGTAATAGATAAATACACATTTGGTTGGCTGGATTTTTTTCCAGCTACCCTTAGATCACACTCTGGGAAATAATTTATCCAAGTGGAGCTGTCCAGGCAATCTCTCTCTCACTCCCGCCGTCCTTCTCTTTCCAGCCAAAGGGGATGAATTACGGATGACAGAGGAAGAGAAGGGAACAAGGGAATGGAAAACAGGAGGCGGGTTAAAAAAGTGATTAACATGTAATTATTGTGCTGGTTTGATTTAATGTGGCGGTTTTTCCAGAAGATCTTGGGAGTATAACACACACAGAGAGACTACTCTCATCCTGATTTAATGTCTACAGACACAGTCAGCTGCTATATTGTTCTGTCAGTACTAGAATGATCTCACTACTGATGCTGGTGGTCAATTCAGTGTGTGTGTGTGTTTGTGTGCATTTGTATGCGTGTGCGCGTGAGACCATTATTTACTTTTTAATTTTTGTCATGATGCAAACCCTCTGTTTGTGTTAATATTTTGTGTTTCTGCCGTCTGTTCGACCAGTAAGACACGTGGAATATTGCAACATAATGGGAAAAAATGCCTCTACCAACATTTTTGCGAAACTCCTAAAACGTACCTTTGTGTTACAGAGCGAATGAAACATGAAGCGGGCAGATCCATATGCAAGCTTTTATTAAACGCATGAGACATGGTCACAGGCAAGATACAAGAGTTGTCCAGGGACAGGCAAGGGTGAATCAGCGGCAAACGTAATCCAAGGGGCGAGGTAAACGGGTAACATTAATCCAAACAGAAAGTCAATAGTTTAAACAAGGGGCGAACAGAGTCCGGAACGACAAGACAAAGGGTTAATCTACGGCCGATGATCCATGAATCCAGGGCAGGCTGCAGACAGACAGGATGAGATAAACTAGGCTAGGATACAAGACTCCGATAACCAGACTAGAAACAAGACTTAACTAGACTAGGGAACTAGGAAATGGCTCCATAATGTAGCTAAAACAAGGAGAGTGTTAAACGCTAGACAATACTCAGAAAACCAGACTAGGAACCAGACTAAACTAGACCAGTTAAAAACTAGGAAATACTCGGAGGGACTCTATAATGTATCTTACACTAGGAGAGTGCTAAATGCTAGACAATACTCAGAAAACCAGACTAGGAACAAGACTAAACTAGACCAGGAAAACTAGGAAATACTCAGAGGGGCTCCATATAGCTAACACTAGGAGAGTGTTAAACGCTAGACAATACTCGGCTCTGAATGATAGTTGGGACCTCGTATTTATACTGTGTGTGATTGGCTGCAGGTGTGTGCATAATCAGTGAAGTGTAGCATGGGAAATGTAGTCCAGGGTGTAGTGCAACAGTCAGTGTAGTGTGAGAGTCAATATGATGCACAGCCGACCTCTGGTTGCGGGCAGACCGAAGACCATGGACAGGATTCGTGACATATATTGTACATATAGTTCACTGAAGTTTCCAGCTGAGATGAACACTAGAGGCCTTAAAAAACCAACAAATTTTATTGATTTTATTTTGCATTTTTATTAATTTTGATTTTTCACAGTTTGTGTGCTTTTTCTGGGGGAGTCGGAGTGAACTGAGGAGCAGAGACCAACAGCCTATCCATGATATTTGTTAAATAGTGAGTCATTCTATATAGAGCAGTCCATTTCATGTCAGCCAAAAAGTCAGGAAATCAGCCATCCAATCCTTGTCATCCAAGACGTTCATGTCTTTCTTTCTTCAGTTGTAAAGAAACTATGTTCTTTTTAAAAAAAAGCATTTCTGCATTTTTTCCATATAGTGGACTTCTATGGTGCCCCAAATTTGAATTTCTAAAATGCAGCTTAAATGCGGCTTCAAACGATCCCAAATGTGGTTGTAAACGATCCCAGCCGAGGAAGAAGGGTCTTATCTAGCGAAACGATCAGTTATTTTCATGAAAATAATACAATTTATATACTTTTTAATCTCAAACGCTCGTCTTGTCTTGCGCTGCCTGAACTCTGTGTATTCTGGCTCAAGACAGTTAGGGTATGTTGAAAAACTCCAATTGTATTTTCTCCCTCAACTTCAAAAATGATTTCAAAATCATCCTACATCGCTGCAGAAGTACCGACCCAATCTGCAAAGTGAACATGCAAAGAAGATCAAACACACTTAACAAAAAAGGTAAAACAGCGATAAAGGATGACTTTGAAGTTGAGGGAGAACATGAGATGGAAGTTTTTCTAAAGTGTACTATTTTTATGAAAATAACCGATCGTTTCGCTAGATAAGACACTTCTTCCTCAGCTGGTATCGTTTACAACCGCATTTGGCATCGCTTGAAGCCGCATTTAAACTGCATTTTGGAAATTCAGATTCGGGGCACCATAGAAGTTGACTATATGGAGAAAAATGCTGAAGTGTTTTCCCTTAAAAAAAACATAATTTGTTTGCAACTGAAGAAAGAAAGACATGAACATCTTGGATGACAAGGGGATGAGTACATTATCTGTAAATCTTTGTTCTGGAAGTGGACTTCTCCTTTAATGTGCTAAATTAATTATTTGGTGAGCTTAAGCCCTAATGACTTTTTAAATATGTTAATGAAAATTAGCATATGATTCATTATTTTGTCAACTGTGTTACGGACAAATGCCGTGTCAAATGAAACATGAATGAAGTACCACTTGTTTGTAAAACACATTTGTTTGAAGGTTTTTAAATCTATTCACCAGAGTTTTTTGAGTTATCTGTCTGATTTAAAAATATGAATTTGGGGCTTCATAGTAGGCATTGTGTGGGATGCTATCATGAAGAATGGAACTTTTCTTTAACATAAATCCACATTATGCTAAATTTAGTGTTATTCACCCTCCCTACCTAAGACATCAATCCCACACATAACACAGGACACATTAGAAGAAAAAGAGAAACTTTTCTTTAAGATAAAAACTTTTTATCTCAACTTTTTCATCAGTCATGACCAAGCAGAAATAGATATATGTCAAATCTATAATATTATATAGGTTTTAGTCCATCATGAGGAATTCTAAATGCTTTATAACCCTTTACAAATGTCAATATAACAATATAATATTATGGATACTGAGTTCATAGAAAGTGTGGTCGTGATTAGATTAGTTAAGTTTATCCATTGTAATGCAAATCATGGTTTTAGGCAATTCCTATGTAATTTCTGTGTAATGACAATAGTTTGTGAATATTTTTTTTTTATCAACAACACTCAATGTGAGCATAAATTGACACTAAATTGCCAACATTGTCAACCGTGTTAATCCTTGTCAACTGTGTTACAGTTGATGGGTAACACAGTTGACAAGTAACACAGTTGACATTTTAGCCATTTTAGTGCCTTGATCTTGATTAACGTGTTTTTATATTCTTTCTCTACATATTTATAAATATAACATGTGACGCAAGTTCACCAGAACATGTTGATAACACAGTTGACGGTCAATTAATCTACTCTATGTGCAGACAATAAAGTAGATAAAATATTGAAGAGGAGAAGTTATGATTTACCACAATGTCTTCAAATTTCCCTCCAAAAAAGAAAATTATATCAGGTGATGTTGGACATGTGACTTTGGAACAAACCATTGCTGATTTATAGAATTAACACAGTTGACACTGATTTCTCGGACATACACAGAATGGATGATTTAATGCAAATGCATGAGCAAAATATTTTTAAAAACACCTTTCTCATGATTTAATGATTATTTTGGACAAATAAAAGAAATATAAGAAATACAGAAACATGTATTTAAGAGCTAATCTTAAGCACAACCTTACATTTACCAAATCGGACAGCACAAAGACAGCAAATTCCATTATGCCATTTCTGCAAGATAAAAGTATATGGGTGTCTGTTGGATTTTTGTATTAAATGAATTAGAAATGTCCTCTGATATAAAAGTTGCTTGAAGTGAAAAGTTAGTAAAATTGATAATAGATTCCATGGACATAACCTGTACCCCTACTTATAGAATGACTGTAGTAAGTTAAATTTAAGTTTGTTTCTCTCCAAAATCATGTGGCACTGAAAACATAGAATATATGGCACATGTCGCATAAGACCATTCTATGATACTTTTGCATCTTTTTTAAAAGCTTGATCGGGTACGAGTCCTGTGAAACGTGTTTATCTTATGTTTGCTTTTGTTAACACAATTAGTTTAGGTTTAAAGTAGGGTTTAGTGTAGGTGTTACGTTAATTTTAAATGCTATAGGGCGTTACCTTTTTAGTACCACTCACCGGACATTTAATTTCCAAATTGCTGCAATACATACAAAACAACCAACATAATAAAATGTTGCCAGATTCATGTTTATCTGTTACAGAAAAAATGAACTCGCTTTTAGCATGCAAAATAACAAGAAAGATGCAACATATCATTTCGCAGAACTGCTGGCTTTGTCGGTTTTGTAAACATTACTAGCTGCGTCTGTGCAAAGTTTTAGCCAAAATTTAATCTCCTGTCATGACCACGTAAAGCCAGTAAACTACAAACATAACCAGACATTTCTCCAACAAGAAACTGGATCCATCTCAAAGAAAGATTTATGGAATACCACAGTTCTGAATGGAAAAGTGCTTTTTACTAAAAATGAACATTACATTTTTGCTTTTAAACCTTCCAATCAACATGCCTCATAGATTTTTTAAGTCTATAGGCATTCAAAGTGCATTGCTGTAAGAACAATTCTTGCATGTTTCTATAAACTGAGGGATTTAAGGGAGTTGAAATTATTTTCTGTGGTAAGGCTAAAGTTATCGCAGATTGTTTCTTTAAAACTAAAGCCTGTGCTGATCCTAGAGTGGTTTTGTTCACTAGAACGAGAGAAATGTCGGTTCATGGTAGTTTGACAGGAGCTTATGTTTCATAATCTTTCTTCCATTAGATACTCAGTCACACACTCACATTCTAGACATCACACAACATGGTGAAAACTATAAAGGGAGTGTGTTCATCATGTTGTCAGAGCGAGTGTGTGTGTGGGAACGCAGAGCGGAGGTTTCATGAGGATGAGTAGATAAATGATCTGCTTTTGTGTCTCACATCTAATGGTGAGAGGTCAGCAGTGTGTGTGTGTGCATTGTGAAAGGTTTTTTGTGCCTTTGTGAGCCCTGACTGAATATGTGCTTATGCTGCAACTCCTGCACGTCGTGCTGCACTAATGTAACTCCTAAAAGTCTGAAATATCATCAGAGTGTTGCATTGAGAGAGAGACAATAGTCACGCCCAGGGGAATGTACATTGAAAGGGTGTGTGTATGTGTGTGTGTTGGTTAAAGGGATCTGCCCTTCTGTGCTGGTTGTATAGAAATTCTGCAGATTGGGTTTCAATGTGTTTAAATTTGTTACAGACAGCTGAGAGCACTACAGTTTACTAATGCATTAATGCAGTGTAACTGGTTTATATTATCCTGCTTACATGATTGTGTACCAAATAAATAAATGGTCATTAAATATTTATTTGAGGTAAGCCCAAAAGAAAAAGAGTGTGGAGTGATTCAAGACATGTGAAACTAGCACAGTTGTGTCACAAATCATTAGGATAACAAGCAGTTACATTTTTGATATAAGTTAAAAATATGAGAAGAAAGAGAGAACAGAGTGATTCAAGACATGAGAAACTAGAACAGTTGTCTTAAATCATTAGGACAACAAGCAATTTAACATTATTATACAAAGATTTCAACAAAGGCTTATTAAAAACCAAAACTCTTCAAAACCCCCAACAATTTACTGCACTTTTCAGCTTAAATAAACCATTTTTATTCCTACACACATTACAGTTTAGCAAGGTAGATTAGCTAAGAATAGACGTATTTTTGCACAGTTCCTTTTTCCATAATGCATGATTTGTAAACTAATACATTTTGATGTTTACATTACATTTCCCATTTTTCCTGACATAGTAAAAAAAAAATGCCAGATACACTTTCATCTGTTTAGGATAAAACTGAATGCACTTAAAGGGCCACTCACTGGACATTTCACGTTTTGTTGCAAAACGTGCAAGAAGCAATGTAATAATATAATTTTGGAGTAAGATTGCAGTAAGGTTTAATTTTGTTAATTTGTTAGCTAACAGGTTTTACAAATCCAAACATGAATTTAAAACAATTTTGAAGTTCAAAGCAACATATAAATCTACTGAAAAAAACAACAACATTTGTTTAACTGAACTTTGGACTCATAGACATGTGTAAGGCTGGGGAAGGCAACGGAGACTTGTGCAAAAATGCCACCAAATTGGACAAAAATGCCCCTGCATAATTCAATTAAATCTATTACGTCTGTTGTTAACAGTGCAAATCAATGAAAAGTGTCAATCGCAGCATTAAATTAAGATCTGCTCATGTTGCATAATATTTCTTTTTCTCATTTTTAACAGTGTTGTGCATTATAACCAATCACACACGATTCTGTTGAGCTTAGAGTCATCGCTAGAACTCAGTTTTGTTGAGTGCGTGTACTCGCTGACTGAATTCTGGATGAATGATGTTATCATAAACAACAAAGTGCAGATGTACTTAAAATGTAAGTAAGAGATTTTTTCACAGTGTAGACAGCTTCATTAATTATATTGGGGGTTGGTCAAGTTTTGCCGTAAAAACGCTTTTCTGATTTTTTTCGCCGAATGAAGCGCCACGCCACTGGGGACAGGTCTCCACTTGTTCGCAATACATAACTAGGCTACATTTTAAATATCCTGTGAATATAGAGCTTAATCTCTACATAATGAGGCTTTTGCTGTATTAAAAGACAAGAATAACTAAACGCCCATATAACTACAATAAAAGTTATAACCTGTACGTTGATGAAAGCACATAATGCGATGCACTTGCTGCCTCAGATACAGCTGTTCTTATGACAAAACACAAATCGTCATTCGCTGGTCAAAAATCAATTAACTCCATTTGAGCTTGATTTTCATAAAATGTTAAGTGCAGCCTGATAAAGCCATAATACCAAATCTGACAACTTTGTTTAATTATTGAAAAAAAAAACGCCTTTTTTTCAAATTCTATATTTATTTCTATATTTCAATGCCGTGGTATTTTTTATTTACCAATTTTATTTGCCACTGTATAGGCCCATAATGAAATAGTACCAATAAGATATTCACATATATGAAACTGAAGTTTTAATAACAAAATGACAATTTTGTTAATAAAAATTGTAATGTAAATAAAATGGATTTTCCCTTCAAAACCGATTGTAGTTTGTGGTTCATTATTATTACAGATCAGTCATAAAGTAGTACAATGGAAAATTCACATTCATTAAACATCTAACTCTTTTTAATAAAATAAAGAAGATGAAGCCTAGCTTATACTTGCGTTCTAACCCAAATAAATAAGGATTTTTAATCTTCAATGACGGATGCAGATGTGGTGACGTTACGCAACAGTTGTTGCTTTTTTTTCAATGAATTTGAATGAATATTAAAATTAATAAAATTAGTTTTATTTCTTTGTTGTTACAAAATTTACATTTATTTATTTTTAACACCGCAACCCCATCGCCTCCATTTTTTCTTTAGCTTCGAATCAGCACCCCTACTTCCCACGGTAATGATTCTAATCTTGTTTTTTTGAGAGTGCTTAAACTCGTGATAGTTTGATTGAAGTTAGTAATGATGTTCTTTGCTGGCTTTCTGTATATAATTTATTCGCTGTTTGAATAACAGTGGAAATGCAAACATTATAATTTAGCAACTTACAGTTTTTTTTATTATTGTTATTAAATTGTTAGCAGTTAAATACAAATTAAGTCCTATTAAAATATTTTACTAGCCTACATGACACCCATATCTGGTACTTTCCTAAAGAGACCGGTTTAAGATGTCAATAATTTACACTCACAGTAGATTACTCTTAGCCTTATCCTGGAGTTGGTTCACCCTCTGCCTATGACTTCAAATCTTATAGATACCGACATATAGACTTCACGATAAATTCCCTTTGTGAGACAACTAGCCCCATTCTCCCCTACATTGTATGTAAACATTTATTTACACTTGCAATTATAATGCAGTTATAATGATGAAGACCAAGCAAACAAAAAATAAGGAGGGTCAAGGTCCGTTTAGTCAAGGGTCAAGATTAATCAATTATGAATACGGCAAAATATATCCATATCCATACAGCAAAATATATCCAATCTAAAAAGATTCACACACAGTATGTTTGTTGTCTATAACGTGATATCTCATTATGAATTATTATAAATTGTGACCCTGGACCACAAAACCTGTTGTAAGTAGCATGGGTATATTTGTAGCAATAGCCAACAATACATTTTATGGGTCAAAATTATCGATTTTTCTTTTATGACAAAAAGTATTAGGATATTAAGTAAAAATATGTTCCATGAAGATATTTTGTAAATTTCCTACTGTAAATATATCAAAACTTAATTTTTGATTAGTAATATGTATAGCTGAAAACTTCAGACCCCCTCAGATTCCAGATTTTCAAATTGTTGTATCTCGACCAAATGTTGTCCCATCCTTACAAACCATACATCAATGGAAAGCCTTATTATTCAAGTTTTGTGGCACTGGGTCACAATTTAGTTTGATTCTGTAGGAGGCTGTTGTGTTTTTTATACAAAACTAAATAAACATGAAACTAAATATCCTGTCCAAACATAACATTTTTAAAAAGTAACCTTCCCCCACTATCTTCACACAACAACCTGGTTTCATTGAAATGTCCTTCCCTGTTTAATTTAAATATGCTCACTCTCTCGTCTTTATCTGTATCTCTCATTCTCTCTGTTCTATCAGTGGCTGTGATCGGCCGGGGTTCACTCTGTGTGTGATGGGTTTATTTGCTCTAATGATCAGCTTCACCGTCAGTGGGATGAGCTAATGAATACTAGAGTGTGTTTAGAGCGGCTCAAATCTGCTGATATAGCGGCCTGTGTCCTCTCAGCTCTTATCAAAGACATTTAAATGCTAATCAAGGGCCATGGTGACCCCCAACATGATGCCCGATGGGCTTCAGGGGGGCCGTTATCTCAAGTGTCCTGCAGTTAAGTGCACGTCATGAATGCGAGTCATGTAAAATTAGTCTACTAAATGAATTTACCAGACACTAAAACAGAAGAAGACGTAGTGAGTCTATATACAGTACTCCGATGGTCCAGGATGAGTTTGCTCTGCAGCCAGAAGAGCACAGATCTACACACACTCTCACTATCTAACCCAAACACACACATTCACACACTCCTCCTCCTCTTCTCTCTCTTCTTTGATATGCTGATCTTCTTCTTTTCTCTTTAATGAAGAGGTTTGGAAGTTATCCATTTCATTACCCCCAGCCCGTCCCCCACAAACACCCCCCGGGCTCTGGGGTATTTGTCATGGGGTAGTGATGGGGCTTTGTTTGCTGGATTTCTGATGTGCTATTAGCATCTGAACTGATTCTGACAGGACAGGCTCATTTCTACATCTCACGCTTATCCCGAACACACACACACACACAAGATAGAGACATCAACGTTGCGTGAATATCAGTATAATGTCATATCCATTTAAGTGCTTTAACACTCCCAAGTGTGCAGGTCACTTTCAGTCTAGCGATGGTGTCTCATAATTTCCACATTTTAGCTAGTATGAGAGCTGTGTTAGGTTTGAATGCAAATTTATTGTAGTTTTTTAAAAATGGAGAAAAGTGTCCTGATTAAATTAAAATTGAGTGGCTTTTAGTTCATGACTGTTAGCATTTAGGCTAACATCTACATGCTTGTGTGCTCCTAAAATTTGAGTCTTTTAGTGGATATACATTTTTAAAATGTGGTATTTCTCTTCATTTTGTCCAATGAAGTATTCTCTGGAGTGAGAATGGTAAATAATTAATAAACCAATGTCTACATACAATGAAGTAATATGACAAATGTAGCGCATCACAGTCTTTGTTTACACTTGAGAAAGATTTACAAATATACATTCCACAAAAACCTGATTCCATATTTGATATTTAATTTTTTTTTTTCTAAAAAATAAGTAAACCTAAGTTGCTCAAGTCCAGTAAGTGCTCATTCTGAAGTATGAATAACCTATGTCTGCTTTATAAAAACATCATAAGCAAAAAGACCTGTGAAGGTGGACATTTTTAGAATTATAATACAAGGCCTTGAAAAGTCCCACGACCCAGCAAGGATAAGCGTTATGGAAAATGTATTGATGGATGGCCTTTTGAAAGTATGAACGATTAATTAGATGGTGGAAGCATGTAGTAGATAGTGTAGGTTTTTGATCGAGTTGGTAATTTAGAAGCCTAAGAAATTCATGTATCATATATAATACAGTAGGCCTTATAGGGTTAATTACAAGCTGCTTCTGGTAAATGTTTATAATTTTGATGAATAACAATTCACACACAATAAAATAATGATTTTATTTAATGTGTCCTGAATCATTGCACAATATGACACAAATAAGAACAGTATCTGGGTCATTCTATAATTGTGGGTACATCTCATGTCCGTGAGGTATATTTAAAATACATTTTCATCAGTATAAAGCCCTGATGCTTAATTTCCTACAATTATGTTTTTCCCAGTCACACTACTGTATGTTGAAAAAGCCATGCCTTTTGTTCAAAAATGATGTTCATATCACATACAACCCTGGTATTCAGCTGTCAGATTTTGTAAAGCTGGTCATTCTACTCTGCATTTAAGCATGAAAATTACATCAAATATAAATTAATTTCATAGCTTTGTCTTCAGTTAGATTAGGTTGTCAAGACATCTGTGTGTGCGCTTAAAAAATAATCATTGTTTATTGTGATATAACTTGTTTAATTTGTGTCCCCCTCAACTGCACTATTTGACCTCTAGAAGCACACATGGATGAAACACTAGAAGTTATGCTCTCTCTCTTTAGCCTAATAGTTAAACTAGCAAAGCTGTGTCAAGAGTGGATTAACTGAATATCAACAGTGTAACAAAAGTATTATAGCTGCGAATTTTAACAAGATAATTTAATTAAAAATTATGTTTTGTTTATAAAAATATATTTCTAAACATACCATATGCTCAGTAGTTCTAGGCTTCCATGTTGAGTATAGGCCCAAAACACTAAAAATGTCAACTAAGTGACCTGTCAACTGTGTTACCCAGTAAAGGTAACATGGTGGACAGTAGCAAACATAGATTGTATTTTATGCACGTATCAACTTTATTTATATACACTTTATACAGAAAGCAGCTATGTAAGGTCGTGTTTGGGGTTTTGGGAAAAGGGAAAACTTTTTCTTCACATTGTCAAATTCTAAATCTACCCCCTAATTATAGAATGACCCAGCTTCATTGATTATAATTGGATCAGTCTAGTTTCGCATCAGTCTTTCTAGACTGAGTTGTTCCTGTTTTGAAAACTCTAGTGGTTCCTGGTTCGTGACTAGCAGGTTTTAGTGGGTCTGTGCGAAGCCGAGAATCTTTTTGACCCAGAACTGCTTTTTCTCCTGTGGAAAGTCGTGGAACGGATGCAGATTGGACACCAGCTCCGGTCCCCCTCTTGTAAAAGTGGCTTCTGTCACACATACTGATTGTGTGCTGTGTATCAGATGTGTTTCTATGACCCGGGTAAGTCTCAAGTGCATGTCATGTCAGGGGGTGTCATAATGCAGAGGTTACAAGCGCACACAGGAAATCCATTTAAAGCGACCCCCTCCCCCCATCTAATTCTCACAATGGTCTAATCCTCTCCAGCAGCACTCAAGCCGAGAGTGTTTCTTTTTCGCTGCTCTTGACAGCGCATTGGCTTACCCCAGCTCAACATCACGAGGATGGGCTTTTACAGCCACTTCGCGATGGATAGATGGATGAATGGACAGAGTGAGCGTGCTAGTGCATCAGCAACCACAGCGTCCTGTGGATCCACTACATTAACCAGATCAGTGTGCAACAGTACTGAAGTAAAACCAGAATCGTACTCTTTTTCTCTCCCTCACCGACTATAGCCCTATTTGGACAAAACTGGTTTTCCAAGAAGTCAGATTCATGTTTCACAGACGTACTTTGTGATCTTAATCCCGTCTGAATTGAACAAGTCTGTGTCTCTCTCACAATCTTGGTAAAAGAAAAAAAGAAAGACTTGTTTTTCAGCTAAGTTGGGCGTCCTCTAAGAAATCTAATCCCGTTCTGGATAGGAATGTCTGTGACTGCGGTACATTATTTTTTCCACCGCACATCTTCTCATTTATACTGAACTAACCATTTGTTTTGTAACTAAAGCTACATTTCTGTTCTCATGCACCTTCATACATAATATTACAGTCCGTAATGATGACATTCAACCTGAGCTTATAAGAAAATGTAACTATTTGACGAGATGGCAGTTTTGCACAATTTTTGCAATGGGAACGAGAAAACGACTTTTAAAAGAATTTTTAAAGGAAAAAAGAGATCAAGAGGATCCAACCGTAAAGATAACCATCACTGGGGCATAAGTAGATCATACAAAAGTGTAGCCACCAATTTGCCAAAGTGTAAAATAGTTATGAATTGCCATGTAGTCGTATTGTGGCATCCTATTGAATTAATTATCTTAATTATAAATCTTATCACTTGTAGGTTTTGCTATCACCTTTAGTGATATATATATAGTTTTCAAAAAATTACATACAGCTTCTTTTAAGGGTAAAATTTAATCTTCGTTTTCCTTAATTTCATGTCTTTCCAAGCCTGTATATCTTTGTTCTATGGAAGAAGATATTTTAAAGAAGGTTGGTAACCAACCAGTTTCAGTTCCCGATGACTTCCATAATATGGAGGGTAAAAAAGGGAACCGATACTGTTTGGTTACCAACATCCTTCAAAATATCTTGGTGTGTGTGCATGGTTCAGGTACACTCTATGTTATGAGGACAAAATGTCCTTGTGGGGACATTTTTTGGTCCCCATGAATAAAACAGCTTGTAAATTATACAGAATCATCTTTTTTGAAAATCTAAAATAGCAGAAGGTTTTGTGTGAGGACTAGGTTTAGGGGTAGGGTTAGGGTAAGGGGGTAGAAAATACAGTTTGCACAGTATAAAAACCATTATGTCTATGGAATGTCCCCATGAAACATGAAAACCCAACATGTGTGTGTGCAGTAGAAAGAAATGCCATTTTGGAACGACATGAGGGCAAATAAATAATGACAGAATTTTCATTTTAAGATGGACTATCCCTTTAACACCAGGTGTAAATGGGACCTATGTTTGTGACATATGCTTTTTCAAGTCTGTTTGGCTAAAGGTGTATATTGGTCATTACAGCATGTAATGGCTGCCGTACATCAGCCGTTTGCCATAAAGACCTCTTGCCAGAGCTGCAGCGTGTGCCATAAATGCCTGAGCGTGCTCTATAGGGCACATTAAAGGGGCCATGCCTCTCTGTGTTTGAGAAATGATGGGTCAGAGAGAATAAAAGTACAATGCGAGGCCGTGTGGAGGTCTGTTGTTTGTCTAGATTTATGAAACACACCACCTTGTTAAACTGCCTGTTACAGCTTTGATGCACTTTGTGATGCTCTGACGACCCACTCCAATACTACTAACGTTCTCAGTTTTCAGTGTGAGAGTGAAATATTTGTACGTGCCAGTTTCTACTTCTTATCCTAACCCTTGACCAGAGTTATTATGGTTAACTAACAAACTATTTAATTAAATCAACAAACAAACACACACAATTGTCTTGTAAAAAGTGACTTGAAATTAAATATATAAACATAATTTCAGCTAGTTGGTTTATAAGTTATGGTTAATTTAGGACCTCTGATGCTGTAGTTCAAATAGTTAGTTATTACACTTTCTTCTCACAGTTCTTCATGTGTTAAAAGTGTTCCCACATCACCAATCCAAGAAACCTGATGTCATCCTGCCTAGTTAAACCACGTCTTAAAAACTAATGCACAAGCTCAATGATCCAAAAGCAGACTAGCTCAGAGCTCGTCCCTACAGACATAGTTCACAGCTAGAGTTTCCTCAGTCTTTCCTCCTTTTGGCAATGCACTAAAAGATGAAAAGCTGTGTTTGGTTTGAGGAGGGATTTATTGGTATTAGAACAACACAAACTGTGTGGCGCTTAGAACCATGGGCGTTGAAGGAAGTCAGGCCCAAATTATGTTGCAATAGTCCAGTTTGTTGTTCGAACAGTACAAAATGCCTCAGAAATTTTTCGTTACTGCGTTTAAACAACAATTCTTAACTCGTAGACCATTTTGCTGAGGAAATCTATATGACGCATTTACATTAGCATAAAGTCAAGAATCAGGATTTGCCGTAGTTCACGCAAACTTTATAATGGAGAATTATGATAGTTCTACAGTACAGTACATCTTTTACAAGATGTTAGATCATTTTTTAAAAATAGAAACATCTTTAATCAGAGAAGTTCCTAATTTTAAGATTCCAGATTTATACGGATTTATGAACAGTTTGGGGCTCGGCATTAAATCATTTCGTGGTCTGCCAGGAATCTCACAGTTCAACATTAATACAAGCTTTTATTTCTCTCGTTTACTCATGTCCAGGGAGAGACCTTGTGAGAATTAATTTGGGTTGTAACAGCAACCTTGAAAAGACCAACCTAATGCATTTGAAAAAGCTGCATGTGGCTGGCGACAACCTATGTGTCCTGTTAAAGGCCAAACACTATTGTCCTGGTTTAGGGCACCTTTCTTAACTTCCAGGAAATAGTATATTTTAGTGGGGGTTATAAAAATAGTTTAACACCCTCAAAGGTACTATCCACAATTACTGCCATTAGGCTGGCCCATAAACCCACCTTTACCCCTTTATTCCCCCTTTATCACCACACATTTAAACTCTGACTGGCCTGGCATGGGGGTGGGGTGGCTTTGTGCATGTCTCTCATGTAATCCGCCATGTGTAAATGAGGTTTAAATAACGAAACTGGTTTAGCATAAATGCATGTTTCTTAGTGCTGAGATATTTTCTCACAAAATTCGCACCACTTTTGCTCTTTCTAATGAAGTTCACACTAAATGCAACTCATGAAATACACAATCACTCCCTCTCAGCCTTCCTGTATATACTGTAATAGACACTGGGTGGGTTGTACCATTAGACATTAATTTAAAAACCTATATTAAATCAAAGTTTATCATAATGCACATCCATTTTCCGAACCGCTTTTCCTGTACTATAATGTAGGGCCGCTGGAGTCTATCTCATCATCTCAGCCGTGAGAGAAAATCAGTTTCACCAAAATGTAAACCTTGTTCAAACATAACCAAGGTTAGATTTAAACATTGATTTGACCCTGGTTTTAATTCTACTGTAAACCTAGTTTATTTGTGTTGCTCCATTACATTAATTTCAATTGAATAGATATCAGTGACTATTATCTGTCATTTTGTCTGCGGTAATGTGCTCAAATTGCTTAATAATTCATATTATTCATATTGTTTTATGATTCTGTATGTGTCAGGGTTATTATCGGTAACTAAAACTGAAGCTAGGGCTGTCAAACACATTCATGTATATATTTAAGAAATATTCACAAGCATATATATTTATTATAATTTTTATATAATTTATATTAGAATAACATAAATAACATATTTCTCTTAAATATATATATACATTAATTTGTGTGCATTTATATATACATAATAATTACACACAGTACACACACACACATATATTAGGCTCAAACATTTATTTTGTACGCGATTAATTGCAATTAATCGTTTGGGAGCCCTTACTGAAACTAAAACCAATTTTAAAAAACACTTTCATTACTTGAAATAAAATAAGCATTAATTAATTGAAATTACACAAAATAAAAAATGTTAAAGTTGATAAAAAATAAAAGTTAATAAAATATATGTAGACATTAAATAAATAATAAAAATGTCAAAACGAATAATTAGAAATATTTTAAAAATATTTTACCAAAGCTGAACTGAAAACAGAAAATATGAAAATAAAATCCAGGGTTATTTTAGCAATGACACTAAATGTGCTGCTGTGACTTTCTTTTTCCACTTTGTCACCCTATTATGACTTATCTTTGTCTTATGACAATACAATTCCCTTACCCACCCAAATTTACTTTTGGTACAGGTCCTTTCTAGTTGTCAGAAGAGTAACATCATCTTGTTGCTGTCTAGTGATGTCAAATTCATTATGACAGACAATTGAGACTAGTTAGATTTGCAAATACGGCAAGGTATAAATGAAATACATGCTTACGTGTAATCTAACATTCAACTGCTGTGATTGTAGAGTGGTCCGGGTCCCAATATATTGAAAGACTGGAGGAGGGACAGTGCTGTAGAGGAATGCCGAGTTTGCTATCTTATCAGCAGGTACAGCATTAAAACAGTTTTATATTCACCCTCTGCTTAGAATCAGTGACATTTGACTCAGGAGTACACAACACTTCTTATCCATTGACCCAAATTTGGTAATCAAATATTGTTATGTATCATTTTGCATTAGGTAAATAAAAATCAAAGCGGATGAATTCTGCACATTAGATGCTAGAGCGTGTCTCAGAACAAAATGTAATTTTTCTTATATTATTAGATACCCCTGCAGTGATGCAGGAACCATGATCCAATAAGTAGCCCAATCTTGTCTTCATTTCAAACTGTATATCTATTGGTTTATCATTCTAGACCTAAAAACCTTTCTGTCAAATGTTTTGCTTAATGCAAAGACATTTAGTGTCCTAAAGCTTTTGGTGGATTCTGTGCAGTATGCTTACATGTTTTCTGATTTTCAAGTGTTGGATCACTATTGTATGACTGCAAAACTTTTTTGGGCAAAGTCCATCAAGGTGCATTTTCATTTCACGTGATGTAAATTCAGGGTAGTTTTCTCTTTCTTGAATCAACTTTCGAGTTGATACTTTGGACTTTCAGTGGAAAGAGTGTTATGCACTTAAAAAGTTTGCTAAGCCACTGCCAAGATGTTGTTTTTGTTGTTGTTGACTCATTTGTGGCTGTTACTCTGGAAACTTTCAGTGTGTCATTCAAAGGAAAGTGCTCTTCTTGCTGAGTGTCGTTGTGCAAGGCCGGTGAACAAGGTGGAAAGCCTTTGTGTGATGTCAGATGAGAAAAGCATGGAAGCGAATCGGTGTCATGGAGTGGGTCATTGAGAGGTGAGGCTGACTGCTTTCAAGGGTTCAGAGAAAGTTCAGCCGCATAACATTAGGCAAATTAGTAAGACGGCAATGGAGAGAGAGATAAATGAGCCAGGAGAGAACTAGAGAAGGGCCAAACTAGTTGAGAAGGAGGAGCTTCAAAGTTGGTTGAGGAAACCAAAACTTAGAGGATGTGTATTATGTCATGCAAAAATTGTCTCATTTTGACAATTTAGAGAGTTTTGGAGATGCTAATCTTGTATATTCCTTCATCTAGAATTTGTCAGTTTTGCACTGATGTAATTTTGAACTAGACAATAGGTTAAAGCTGTTTTGCTCACAATATAGCTAAAAAACAACTTTGTCTGTGTTTTAATGATCATCATCTGCAAACAACTGACGTCCGTTCTGAGTCTTAGATTTCAACAGTAACCTTGACTTTGTGAAATCTGTTTATAAAGTGTTGAATTATTTAACACTGTATTTTAGTACCACAAGGAATATATGCCTTTTTAAAATGAAAATAACTTGAAGTATTGAAAAATTAATATCTGAAATATCACTAATATAACTAAAATATTTTTTGTGGGTCAATCAAACTGAAATGTTGAAATATACAGCTGTAGTATATAGTATGTGTATTATTCTTTGGTCAAAAAAAAAAAGAAAAGGTTTCTAATAAAGTTATGCTCATGGACTTTAATTTAACTAAATGGATTTTGGTGTAAAGATTGATAACGTGAAGTTTTGACAGTTTTTGATTGATTTATTTTGTTTGTTTATTTATATATTTTTGGGATACAAAGAGAATTTAATAAAAAGAACTTGTTTCTTAATATAAATTTGCACTTATAATTATATAATTCCCCAGTGAAATATAAATATACTGAAATGTATTTAAAATATATTTATTTATCAAATTTATTCATAAATACATTTATTGCTAACTGTACTACAAATACATTTATATATTTATGTACTAAATAAAAATACCCTGCAATTGTACTTTTGGTAAACTAACCTGGTATACTTAAAGTTTGCTAAATTGGACTAACTAATTTTGTGCTTAATGCACTTTAATTGTGTGGAAGTAATACTGAAATACAATTAAAGATATATTTAAGTATATTTGATTGTGGAACTAGGCTATTGCAAGTATACTTTAGGTGCACTTTAAATATCTTTAATTTAAAGACTGATCTTATTTAAAGATCATACAGTCCTCATCAATAGTGACATTAAAACACGTTTTAGGCTTAATATTAAGAAATCTGCAATGTGCACAGGTGATACTCCAAATAAAGTTTAATTATAATTTTTATATCAGTAAGTCTTGAGCGATATGTCAGTAAATATCTAAGTAGACCTTGAACTATGAAATAAATGTATTTTAAATATTATTTTGTTTAGAGAGTCTAGACAATATTTTCTCAGTGATATTTGCCAGATTATGGGAGTTTTTATTTTAGGAGCATTTTATGTCAGATATTTTAAAAAATAAAAATAAAAAAACAACAACCAACCAAACAAACAAAAAAAAACCCCACACATTTTTAATAATTTATTTTGACTTGTTAAAAGTGATAGAGACGCAGTGTGGGCGGGGCTTTTGGAGACAGAGACGTCAAGGTGGGCGGAGATTAAAGGCAGATATTTAGATGTAGGCGTGGCCTGAACGCAGTCACTCATCTCGTCACCATTAATGGGCGGGACCTACAGACAGCTGCTCTCTCTCGTCAAGATCCTCACACTCTCAGCAGCTCCGTGCGCACGAACACACGGTAACCGCGCGGATTAATAACACACGCACACACAAGCTCATTAAACGCGCGTTTGTGTGTTGTTTACAAGCGGGAGGACATTAAACATTTAAAAAGGATTGTTTAATATCGCTGCACGAGTTTTATGATATCACGAAGTCAGAAACGAAACAAAATAATCACATAACTAAATCGGAGCTTCGCAAATAATATTGGACCAAACTCACCGTTCAACACTGGACATTTGATGGATTTACTGATGCCTCGTTCGTTCTGTATTTTGTTATTGTATTAACCAATCAAGATTTGGAGTAAATACAGTATATGTGGTCTAAAACGTATACATATACTCTTTAAAAATTGCACTTTTGAAACAAGGACATTGTTGATCCTGTATGTGAATCTATTTTTGCAAAAAGTATTTCAGCGGACATTGATTGGACTGATCTCTGACCATGCACAAGCGCATCAGCTTTAGTTTTACTCGCTTCTGTAGTTCCTGATCTCCTCTGGGAATATCTGGGATGTCTGGGATGGATCCATCTCTCTGTTAAAGCTCTATGTGAAGTGTATAGTCGTGGATCAGCTGTTGTCTTGAGGAATTGAGTCCGACCTGATCATGTATGAGAGTGTGGATGTGAACCCTTTCCTCATGATGGATTACTATAATCAGAGCAGAGGATGTCTGATCCCGGACAAGATGCCCCATCCCTTCAGCTCATCCATCAGACATCAGCACTGGAGCGGATCCAACCACTGTACGTGCACTTTCATTCAGCAAAACACTTGATGTTTGTAGAGTCTCCTATACTAAACTGCATTCTAATTTATCTGATTTAATGAATTTGTGTCAGTCATTCATATACTGACATTTCAAATCTAGCTGGTTGACCCACTTACACACACACACACACTGAGAGAGAGAGAGAGAGTGAGATGGTCTTGTCTGCATATAGCAGCATGCAGAGCTTCCCTTTGGATTTACCATGCTTGTTTGTTTCCTACCATTATCAATCTGGCATGTTCTAACAGCCAGTTTGCAAAGATAACAATATCTAGTAAGTCATATAAAGCACATGGCTCTGAAAACATTTAATCATGCAGATCTTGGCTCTTGAGAGCTGTGCTTTTATGACAGCTCGTTAACATGCTGAGCATTAATGGAACAGAGAATATGAATGAAATTCAGAACGAGGTTAATGGGAAACTTGTGGATGTGAAATTGTGTTGTGCTTAATGATGAAAATAGTGTTTAATGGGTCATATGTGAGAGACGGATGTGATAGAGAGAAAGTAATTGCAGGATTTTTACTTTAACCAATTTTAAACCAGTTGATCTGCTGTAGCTCTTTGAGCCGTTGTGGATGGTGACCTGGGGCGTGCAGGGTCACACAATCCCTGACCTTTGACATAGAAACAGGGATGTGAACACTGAAATCTTCTTAAAAGGGTGTTAGAAACAATAGCCTACTAAATATTTAGCCAAAAGATCAAGTACGTCAGACTCTTAGCTGTTTGGTGAGCATAAGTACAAAAATGCAAAATTCTTTAATCACATTAACATACATTACTACATTGTGCATGTTGACCTAGTTTCTCAGTTAACAACTTTTACATGCTTTGCATCGTCCTGGATTCATTCGGCCATTGTATTGTCCAACAAAGAGATTTACATTTGTTTACTGATGCTTTTACACTCATCTAGTAAATCTACCAAAGAGCTATAGAGCTGAATAACCACCTTTAGAAATGCATTTTGAAATATCAATTGTCTCTACCATTTATATACATAAATACAGATCTTTTGTGCCATTTTTAAGGGATCCTAGCAGTCTGTGGAACCCATTTGTTCACATAACCATGCATTGGCTGTACTGTTTTGGTCAGATATTTCCATAGGATCACTTTGGTAAAGATACCATGTACCAGTACAATTCGGTCAAAAGTGCAAGTTTTGTTGGAGGTGAATGGATAAGATATGCTGTATGTAAGGGAACTTTGAGCCATAAGGGGACCCTTATTTTTGACCAAAGTACACTATAGGCTATACTTATCTGCAATTACTAAATTAGTGTTTGAGTTATGATAAATTGTAACTTGCATGATCTGCCCTATTCTTTTCGGTTTTGCAACAGCATTCCATATAAAAAATAGATATTTCCAGAAATGTGGAAATGTACCTCATTCATAAAGAATTTGGGTACAGTTTGTGTTTTGCAACATTTGTATTGCATCCATTTTTTTGGATGCTAAAATATTATTTCCTACTATTTATGGTTTTTTATGTTATATAGCACAACACTGATTGTTTTTTGCCATAGGCATCTAAAAAACAAGCCTGAGTTGAATCTCAGTACAATATTTAATTTAAATCAGGGAGGAGAAATCACTACTTAATCACTAAAAACACACTTCTGCTGGAGCAACACTTACTGTATCGCTGAACAGTGACAGACAGGGACAGTATTTGAGAAGTTGTTGACAAAGTGGACATTAAAGCAATATATATATATTTTTTTTACAATATTTTTTATTTTAGAGTAAATTGAAAATTTACTCTAAGGCCATCCAAAATGTAAATAGTTTGTTTCTTTATATCTGGAGAAATTTAACATTACATCACTTGTTCACCAAAGCATCCTCTGCAGTGAATGGGTGCCGTCAGAATGAGAGTTGAAACGGCTGATCGAAAAACCACAATAATTCAGATGTAACCCACACGAATCCAGTCCATGAGTTAACATCTTATGATGTGAAAAGATGCATGTTTGTAAATCCATTAAGACGTTTCTAAGTGTGATTTACCAGCAGAAACAGTTCTAAAGAAATACACGTTGGTGGGTTTTGATGTGAACAGGGAATGGACTGTTTCTCTGGAGCAAGTGTTGCTATGGATCATCAATCTATGGAATCAAATTTTGGCCAGGAGTGACGGTTTAAAGATAAAATGCCTAATGAATTAGTTTCTTAAAATAGGCAACTTTTCATTTTGCAAGGCGTTAAGTGATGGACTGGAGTCATGTGGATTACTGCTTGATTATTATGATGTTTTTATTCGCTGTTTGGGCACTCATTCTGACGGCACCCATTCACCACAGAGCATCCATTGCTGAGCAAGTGATGTGTTAAATTTCTCCAAATTTATTTTGATGACAAAACAAATAAATACATATTGGTTGGTTTGAGGGTGAGTACATTTTGAGCACGTTTTAATTATTGGGTTAACTATTTCTTTAACTTCTCATTTTTCAACATTATTTTGATGAGTTATTCCTTGGCGTTTCCCAGTTTATATGAAGAATTTAGATGCAAAAGCCTCTAAATCCATCTGACGTATTTCTTTAAAATTATCTTATCTTTCTGGCTACTTTTTATAGGTTTCTATGTAAGTACTGGTCCTTCTGATTGGACTGAGGCTGGAATTTAGCGAGTTTGAAGTAGAAGTATTTGATAGACGTATAATATGTGTCAGGAGCATTCACTCAGTATCATTATCTCATTTTTGACCGAGATGGCTGATTTTAGCTGGTTTCGCATCTGAACTCTTCATATATGCTCATGAATCTGCATGCATCATAATTGCAGCACCCAGTTGTGCACATTGACTGGAGGTTGTTTTTAGCATCTTAACATGAATTGAGCAGCAGTATGTTTGTATTATATTCCTGCATGATAAACCGCTCATAAATGAGAGTGAGAAATGTGTGGGTTGATGCATCCGTATGGTCTCAGTCATCAGAATGACAGCTCACGGTCTTTACGGGGGTCGATCAGGATCAAACACACTTGATCTTTGATAGTCGGCTTCTCTCGGCGCTGAGGTGGGGTTTCCAGAGAGATTACACGCCTCAGCGTGAAGGAATGCACTGCCTCTTATTCACATGACAGTCACACACACACATACACAGACATACACACACTCCCCTACACGCTGCACCCACAGACCTTTGTACACACTCCTCTTTACACATGCACTGTTCTTACTAACATCTATTCTTAAATTCTATTCATGTATCGCATGCCTTTGCACACATTTCACATGTCAGTGCATTGTTGTGCCATGTGCTGTGTTTCGCTATATGAGGTCTTATTGGAGGGTGTGTTTGAAACCGGCTGTATACTAACAACATCTCGATGTGTATATGAACTAAACAATTAGTCATGTGGAATGTTTACACTCATGCACATTTACGACCAGCTGAAACTATCATTGCCTTCAAGTGCTTTTGGGAAGTTCCTACTTAGGAGTTTGGAAGGTGATGAAATTTTGATGTGTGTTGATGTGCGTTCTTGTCATTTTAAGTCAGAAAAAATGGATGAGTTGGGGAGTTGCTTAATTCTGTCTTTTAATAAATTTCCTGACATACACAGGAAGCTTTTAGCACTGTTGCAACAAAATTAATAGCGCAGGATGCGCTCTGACACTTTATTGCTTTATCCACAGAGAATGAAGTGGAATGTTTTGTTACACAAGCTTGACTTGTGTTTTGAATAGACTAAATTGTGCAGTCAGTACTTGTAATTAAAACTTAATTAGGTTAATTGGTAAAACTTAATTGGTAAAACCTAGGCCGGTAGGTTAAGGATATTAAATTTCAAATCTGTATGACTTTGTGAAACATAAAAGAAATATTTTGAGAAGTCTTTTTTCATTTGGGTAATCGAGTAATCTGTCGATTATTCAGATGGTTAATTGAGTAATCGGAGAGTTATCTTTTTTTTTTTTTTGTAGTAATAAGAATAGACCTAAGTGAACAATAGCCTTTAAAATGACTTAAATACATATATAATAGCAATAAACCAATAATAATTAGTTCAAATAAAGTGTCAAAAGTAAGTAATCTTGGTTTTATTGAACAAAACTTTTAAAATACATAATGTAGTATAAACAATAGAGCTAATGTACATTACGCTTTATATCAAATGACTGAAGAGGGCGCCAACAGGCTGGCCATTTGTTTTTACACTTTTTCGCGCGATCTAATCTGTTTAATATTGACTCCACAACATTTAATTCAAATATCCACTTAATCTTTAATATTTGGCCATTTCTTTATAATAGAAAAGCTACAGGCACTGTAATTTGTGCCTGTAGCTTTTTTGAGTGATGGTTTAAACTTTTATTTTGAAAATTGCAATGAACAGTTAGCATGTTGAGAACTATAATGATGTATTCTCCTGTGTTTGCGTAGGTTTATAAATGATTCACCTTACAATTCTGATGAAATGGCACACATTGCGTTCCCAGTTGAATGTTATCATAAACCCAAACTCACAGCAACATGTAGAGACGCTCCACACATGGGAATGATAACAGTTTGTGTAGCAGCATTTACTGTGAACAAAGCTGCTCTGAGACCACCTATGAAATCCGTTTTATTTTTTCCCAAATTCCGTCTAATTATTTGAATGCATACTTAATTTATTCAAATTTATTCTTAAAATAGCCTTATGAAAGGTTTTTTTTTACCTTCAGAAATTCTGTTGTGTATTTAAAATGTTCTGATTATCAAATGAAGGCATAAAACATTAATTTCATTTATCTTTTAATTGTTTAAAACATTTTTTTTTTGGCAAACAAAGGGGAATTTACTATTAAAATGAAAACATGGAAGAAATGTTGTGATTATATCCTAAAAATAATGTTTGTTTCATTTTAGTAGTAGTAGTAATAGTAGTAATATATATCTGGCACAATGTCTTCAAGTTAAACCAGACTTTTATTTTGACGGGTTGGCTTGTCTACATTTACGTTTCTGTGTGTATATAATATAACGCTAGTTTTCCTAAAATGGAACAGTCAAATGCTCATGAAGTGACTCTCAGCAGATATTGTTCATGTATTTATGTCCTTATTTAGTGAGATGCCGAAATTACCGCAAACGTCATGCGCGCTTCAGTGTGTGTAGTAAAAAAAAAAACGCTCGTCTGCTTCATTCATTAAAACAGAGACACGCAGAACATGCAGGATTCACATTTAAACTGTATTTTTGCAGCGTAATATTTACAGATACTAGCCCATATTGCGTTTTTTTTTTTTTAAGTGTAATGACCTACTTTTGGAAATCATAGGGCCCTACACATACGTAACTTACAAGCATGTAAATAATTAAAGGGCGTGTATTAAACCTGCATCGTTTATATGTATTTAACTGAATCGTAGCATTTGTGAATTCTTAATAGCATTATGCGTTAGTGATTTTTAACTGGGTTTAACTTGTAGAATGCACCACTTCCTGTATTTTGCAGATTAATCTACAGTGGCAAAATGCAATGGAGGAATTTTTGTTGATTTATTTATTTATTTTTGTTTAATCAAGTACTTTAATAGAATCGAGAAGTCGTTGCAGCCCTAGTTCCTAACATTCTTCAAAATATCTTCTTTTGAGGTATGAGCAACAACCTGTCATTGCAATTGGTAGCTATTTTGTTTTGATGTAGGTGAATATGAATTCAAGCTAAAACATAAACTTTCAACCCACTGACAGTTAAGATTGGGGTGGACCTTTACTGGTTAAATTTTTTAAAATAAATTTCTGTATGAATCACATTGAAGTCATACGAAATCACAAAAATAATTATATTACATTCTGTGCATTGTAAGCTTGCGCTGCAGTAATGTTCTGTTAAGTCAGATGGATTTGATCATTCATCAGCTGGGAAAGATGCTCTGAAAGTGATCCTAACAATATTGTTCCTCTTAGTTTTTATTGTTTAATGTGTCTCTTCTTAGAGTTTGTTTTTGCTCTTGATGTGAACAGGCCTTTATTATTTTCAGCTGACATGCAGGAATTGAGTCTGATATTATGTCTCAGAAGGACGTTAAGTTTGAGAGAACTCTCTTTCTCTGTGATCTGTGACCTTACATGAATACCGGTTTAATGTAGAAATAGCAGAAGGTTAATTTAACATTGATATTTGTCCTGGAAGTTAGCAAGATAACAGCTGGTACATTTAAAACGTGTGTGTTGCGTTTAAATTGCAGTGTAAGTTTGCAAGTTTTTATTGTGGGAGTTCTAAGGTTTCTAGGGTGTTATGGGGTGTTTTTCAGCTTGTACCAGATACAATTTTCTGGAAATGATATGATATTAACCTTTCTTTTTTAAATTGTCCACCAGATGGTTAGTAAGCATGTGCTCTTATGCAACCTGACCACATTCTATCAGTCTTTGGAAAGAAATGAGAAAGTAAATGTTTTGATAGGATTACTGCTGCTTCTTCACCCGGGCGTCTTTAGAGATTCTTGTCTAAGGTCATATCTCAGGTAATGGCAGCTTCAGGCTTCATCTCACATTAATATTTAATCTGGGCCTGTTTCACTTTTTACTTTTACATTGTTTTATTGTGTGGTGTTGAACAGTGCTGAAGATGACATGTCTATGTGCACGATCGCATTAACAGCTCATTATGTGTGTGAGTGTGTCCCCTGACTTTCAACAAAACATCCCATAGTGCTTTTCTAAGTCTAAACAGATGGCTTACTTCATCAGTCATTGCAATAAAATGACAGTGTTACATGATCCTTCCGAAATCATTCTAATATGCTAATCCGGCATTCGAGAAACCTTCATTATTAGTTGAAAATGGTTGTGCTGCTTAATGAAGTATGATTCTTTGAGCAGGAAATTTATTCAAAATCAAAATCTTTTGCATTATTATACATGTCTTTACTGTTATTTTTTTAAATCAAATTAATGCACCCTAGCTGAAAAAAATATCAGTTTCTTAAAAATCATAGTGATCTCAAGCTTTGTATTTACAGTCAGAGCAGCATTTATCAGTTTTATGGAATATTAAAACTAGAAAATGCCATAATTGATACAAATGGTTCAAAAACATTGCTAAAATGTAGCATTTTACTACAAAAAGTAAGATGTTTTTTGAACTGTCCAAACAAGCCCATTTACTAAATTGAATCAAACTCTGCAATACTGAATACTTTATGAGAAATAGAATATTGTGTGCAGTGTACGTGCTCAAATGTGTGTTTAAGGCCAAAACGAAACGCAGCCTGTCCAACTTTGCAGACTTGCGTAAGACTTAAATTTTTCATGGAAGAATGTGCATTAAAATACATGATATTAAAGTAAAACATCTCTGTCTGGACCAGATGAAAGCACTCACGCACACACACAAGCACTCATGTCTGCTTCAGATAATTGAGTTTTGCTTTAGATGGTCTGAGAATCAGAATTCTATTGTGTGGAGGAGGACTTGATTATATGAAACTTATTGTGTGAGTGTTTGTGTGTACGAGCTGGTGGAAAGACTTGAACCTGAATGCTTTCGTCTGAACTTGAATGACATCTGGTAACAGACGCTGACACATGATTGGCTGAGAGCAGGAAGTATTTTGGTGCCAAATGAGCCACATGTTTGCAGAGTTACACAAGTGTTCATAGAAACAAGGAGACGGTGTGTGTCTACTGTTGGCTGTGTGCTTACTTTGAAAAAGTCCTTGTGTATTTAGTGAAAGAGTTCTCAGAAATTCTCCTTATTGTTATTCATGGTTATTTTGCTATGCTGGTAAATCTACGATAAATGGTTGTGGAAGGATTAGGTTTAGGTTTGGTTTATTATTCTTGCGGCCTATGCCTTCATAAATCATAAACAGACAGTGTACAGAATACAGTATCGTCTACAATAATATCGCAGTTGTTGTTTTAACAATGTGGAAGCTGACATTGAGTATTGCAAAAAAAAAAACAAACAAAAACATGCCTTTAGAGTCCACACTTTTACAGCATGATTTAAGCTAGTAGAATGACTTTCAGTGAAATCCAGTATGGATTTTTGTCTTGTATTTCTGTATGATATAGTAATGAAACAGCACACAAGCAAGTGTGCTGTTTTTCCGCAATATCAGCATTATTGCATACGTGATATTGATTTTATACAGCAGTTCAACAAGAAGATATTGTGAGGACACGATGTCAGTATTGTCTGTTTCGTCAACAAAAGCAGGCAAAAGCAAGCAAAGCTGAAACAGAGTGGTTCGTGTTTTGAATCAGTGGAGTTTTGTTGCTGAATAAATCAGCGTCTTTGAACAAATCAGTTATTCAATGATTCATTCATAAAGACAATCACTTGCTTTGTTCTTGAATGAATCAGCTGTTTGAAACCAATCAGTTGAATGACTCAGTAATTTACTCATTGAGCTTGTCTTGGGGTTGTATTTTATATATAAAGTAACATTACTTTTTTTTTTTTTTTACATGTATATATGTCTGNTGTGTGTGTGTGTATATATATATATATATATATATATATATATGTATATGTATAAGCATATTAAAATCCTTATTGATATTCTAAAATATACTGTAATAGAACAGTGTACATGCATCTAAATGCTGCTTTAGATGCAGCTTCTGTGCACAAAATTTGATGCAAAAAATGTTTTTATTTTATTGATAACATCCTATAGTGTTCTATTATTCTAATTAAATTTATCGATTAAAACTAGGGCTATCACTAACGATTATTTTGGTAATCGAGTAATCTTCCGATCATTCTGATGATTAATCAAGTATTTGGATAATTATAATTATTTTTTTATTATAATTAGTTTTTTGAACAATTGAACAATAGCCTTTAAAATTACTTAAAATGCATGTGTAATAGCAATAAGGCAATCATAATTGGTTCAAATAAAGTAGGTTCAAGTAATCATGTGGTTTTATTGAACAAAACTGTTAAAATACACAATGTACTAAGTATAATGTATAATGTATTATGCATTATAACAAATGCCTGCAGAGGGCGCTTATGGCCTGACAATCAGTGTTGCTATTGGGCTACTTTAACACTGTTTTTTTTTTCATGTCGGCAGGTTGGAGTGTCCCCAATAATGTTATATTTAGCGCCTGGATTGCAAACTGTACCAGGGGAACCCCGCCAGAAACACGATTTATACTAGGGGACCCCCTTCAAAACACTAGTTTCGGGCTAGTTTTGGACTAGTGGAATGCGCCACTCCCGGTATTTTGCCGATTACTTGACACGGGCAAAATGCAGTCAAGGATTTTAAAAAAATCGAATACTCTAATAGAATTGAGAAACCGTTGCAGCCCCTAATTAAGAAATCGACATAATAGATGATGCATAAGAATAAAATTATGCAGGTAGGAATGACCCTGGAATCAATTAAAGGTGGGAAATATCACCTCCTAATGAAAAAGTTCATTTCTGTCACTGTCGTGAACTAACCACTCCACAGAATGTGAAGAATAGCTTTGGGAGTCTGTCAAAAACAGGCCTAAACCAGGCAAAGTACCAACACAAAAACACGCTTAGTAAAATATTTTTTAAATATCAACAAAGTCAACACTTTTTTTGTCAATATTGTGCATTTATAGTGAGTATTGCCCACTTTAGACTAGAGCTTGCACAGTGTTTAGTACTTCATTTATTTTTACTTTTGGATTAGTCTTCATGAAACGTGATGTGTAGTTGGCGATTCACATAGTGTTTATGTGTGACAGCAGTATCGGTTCGTCTCACACAGCTCTGAGGATGCAAAGAAGACATAAAGGCTTGTATATCCATTTATACAGCCAGTGTTGTCATAAACTGTGTGAAAACACCAGGTTCCTTTCGGGAACTCCGACTGTCTCAGAAGTCGGCCAATATTTAGGAGCTGCAACATTGAACTGGCATACATGGTTAAAATTGAATTGTATGAGAAATCCAATTGTATTGGATTATTGGTTGAAATCGAATTATACACTGCTATTCTATATCTGAATACTCAAGACAACAGGAAGTTGTGAATGTGTGAGAGTGAACTTCAGGAATGAGATCAACTGTCACCTTTCATCATCTCAGGAATGTTCCCAATTTGCTTGTGTTTGTTTTTATTTCTGGACGTCAAGGAATCTTATTTCTCAACGTTACATTTCCGAGATCTGTGCTAATGTATGGGCATTGTTAATGTGACATGCTTTTCGTGTGTTGTGTTTATATTGTTGGTCAAATAGGCCGTTAGCAGGAATAGAGAGAATCTGTAGACATTTTGGCATTTTATGATAATTTAGGGCAAAGTCTGCATAATTCTTAGCTCCCCACTTTGAATTTGTTCTTTTTACTCTCTCTTTTTTTTGTAATTGGTTCATTTAAAAGTGTTTTTGTCATTCATTGAGTATGCTATTATGATGCATTTTGATTTTAGCTAAAGTGGTCAATTATATTCATATTATTAATTTAATATTTTGCCCTGATGTCCACATAAAAGACTAGTAAAGGTTTCTTGCACCAGAAACAGTCATAGTTTATTTTTGAACCACTGTAAACCGTCTGTACCTTCCTGTAGCTTTAAGACTTCTATATGTAAATTATATCTTTTATGGTTGGCTGCTCTCCATGTACCAGCAGGAGTTCACACTGATCATCAGAGCGGTTCAAGTTGCTGAATTGTTTTCATAATAGATGTTTGTATGTAAATGTGGGGGATTGTATGTTAATGAGTTGTGATGTCACAAACTTGACAATTTCTGACCCTTTGGTGACCTGAAGTATTCATCTTGAATCTCACTAAAGAAGTGTACATTGTGAATTAGACTGGTATCTCCCACTGATTTTGTTATGAAATGTAATAGGTAAAAGTCAGTTGGTTATGGGATCTGTTTACCCACTGACGTGGGCTGTCAGTACTGTCGCCTTGGTGAGAGGTGTCAGACATCTAACTAGATCTTTTTTAGCTGATTTGTGAAACCAAAACAGAATTGATTTGTTAATGCTCTTGTCTGTGTTGACTGTTGAGAATTCCATATGCAGTGACTGATATGGTGACCCTCAGCACAGGAAGAGCTGATCTCTGTGTTTAAGTGTGTGGGAGCTTTTCAAAGACCTGAGACGCTTACAGGAAATTGATGTCTGAAGAAGGAACGAGATCATCTGATCCTCAAAAATCCCCATGAGCGCACACACGTAGACTTGAAAATATTAGTCTGCTGAACTCTGCTGACAAACCCATGACCTCTGAGATAGTCTACATGTGTTTGTTCATTCTACCCATGGGACAGGTGCACAATGGGAAATAAGCTTCAGATGTGCCCTACACAGCAGAGCAAAAGGGGTCAGTCTTATTTTACTTTAATTATTGAGGACAAACGAGAGCGAGTGAGAGACAGGCCTCTTTCTATTTTCATTCAACCTCCTTTTTTGCCACATGTCCTCAATGAACTATGGGAACAGACATCTCAATGAGAACATCACTGACCATCGAAAACAAACATATTGTAGTAATTAGATATAAAGGAATAGTTCACCCAAAATTTGTTTAAAATTTACTCCATCCAAGATGTAGTTTGTTTCTCCATTGTAACAGATTTGGAGAAACTTTGTTCACCAGGGCATTGCATCACTTGTTCACCAGTGAATCCTCTGCAGTGAATCAATTGGGTGCCGTCAGAATGAGAGTGAAAGCAGCTGATAAAAACATCACAATGATCCACAAGTAATTTTCACCACTCCAGTCCATCATATAGATATAAAAAAATATAAAAACAAGCATGTTTAGTCATTGTACTGCCAATGTATTAATTAATTCGTATTCTTTCTCTCACATAACAGCATATGTTTCAGTATATGTTCAGATGTCACGTGCGCTGGTGGACTTTGTCTGGTCATGTGCTTACAAAAACACTTGAACATGTTTAAAAAATGATGCTGGCCATTTCTGCTGCACTATTTATGTTAAAGCTGCTGGCTGTAGCAATAATCGATGCTTATCCTTATGCTATCAAATCCATACGCTATACCCTAGACATAAACCGTATTTGTTTACATGCTCGTAAAGCAAATAGACCCATCTCTGTTTAGAAGAATTCATGGGAAATAATTGAAGGCAGTAAAGGGTTTGAAAGGGCCAGTTTGAGTGCTTTTTGCTTTGGCAACATAATTGGCCTACTTTCTTTCACAGTGACGTCAAAATCAGGAGATGGTAGCAAATCATGAAACTGGAGCAATCTAGTTCATGTCAGTTCTGTGTGTTTTTGTGTTGTTTTTGTAATCTAAAGAAGTCCTTTTTTCGTATTTTTTAATGACCAATATACATATAAAAGGATTGTTTAGTAGGGGTGTGTGGTATTGACAAAAATCATATCTCTTCATGTTCTGTATGGTGGTTAGTTAATGTTTTCATCATAGAAATAGTTCACCCAAAAATTAAAATTTGCTGAAAATGTAGACTACTCACTCTCAGAACGTCCAAGTTGTAGATGAGTCTCATTGGAACAGATTTAAATAAATTTGTCTTTGCATCACATAGTCACCAATGGATCCTCTGCAGTGAATGGGTACCATCAGAATGAGGGTCCAAATGGCTAATAAAAACACCACAATAAACCACAAGTAATACTTACATACTTAGTGTCAGCTTCCACATCATGTACACAGTACAATTTAGTGACAGCTATTGAGATGTACAAGCAATTACTGTAAAGCTATTTGTAAAGCAGTTTTACTAGAGTGGAATTGTAATTTGATGTGGTCCATTTATTCTTAATGTTTATGCAATATTTGATGGACGCTACATAAATTTCCATTGCCAAAGCCATTGTCCAGTATTAAAACATGCGGATATACAGACTACGGAATACAGGTGTGTGTGTGTGTGTGTGTGTGTAATATAAACAGGAGGTGTGTGTAGGCAGGGAGTCTCCTAATCTCCTCCACTCAGCATGAACACATGCTCTAACCATACAGAGAGAATAACTCTGACATTACAACCAAGGTTAGATGATAAACTGAAAATATTGTATCATAATGATATTCGTGTATTTGTCTGAAATGGCTTAAATGCGGTACTAATCTAGCTTAACAAAATATAGGTACATTTTCCACACTATTTTTCATTAAATTAAGACTAAGAAGGCTAATCAGTGATGATGTTTTTTTGCTCGTTTTCTGCTGCTTTTTGAATAACTATGGAAATGTAAGCATTGTAATTAGTAACACAATATTTTCATTTATTTGTTGTTTTGTTAAATACAAATTAAACCATATTAAAAACATTAGGCTGCTTTTAGCCTTATGCTGGAGCTGGTTTTGGGCAATGAAACTAAGTATGTAAGTTATTAAATGAATTAGTACAATAATATCATGTATCGTCAATCTCGCAGGCTGACGATAGGACCCAACATCCTGGCACTCCCAAGCTTTAGAAACGGCATAGACGTGTGTTTCTGTTCATCAGTCCAAAACAAGTCAAATAAAGTGCATCCATCTGTAATAAAAAGTGCCTCACACGGCTCATAGCGAATCAATGTGTTTTTGTAAGAAAAATATCCATATTTAAAACTTAAGAATCACTTCAATCTAGCTTGCGCTAACAGTTGTACACAGAGCTGTTTGCCAATCACAACACACTGAGACGGCTAACCAGTCACAACACATTTCGTTTTTTGGAAGGCGGGCCTTCACCAAACCTGGAACTAATCGAGCCATTTGTGCCAGGCTGGGGAGAAAGGTATTGTAATGATATAAATTATGTGAAAAATGTGAACATTTTTGAACCACCAAGCATGTTTCCTAAAGAGTTGAAAAATTTATTGTGATGATCATGATGTTGCTTAACCAGCAAAATTACTGTGAATATATTTTGAATCTGATATACCACCCAGATGACAAAATGACAAATTTTTCTGAATGATTATTTCAAACAAAGCAACCTTTTCGGCTTAAGTTTTTTCATAAAATAACTGTCAATGAAACAAACATCTAAAAAAGTACCTGCCTCTAAAAGCTGTTGTGAAATATTTGAGTTGTACCCGGATGCATGGTTGCTATTTTAACCATTGTAAATGTATTGTGAAATATTTGATATATCACCCCGCCAAAATGATAACACATTTTTCTCAATGATTACTTTTTTAACAATGCAACCCTTGTGGCTCATTAATAAAACATTATGAAACATCTACCTGCCTTAAAATGATATCATAGAATATTTCATTGATGGATTCTATGTAAGTGACACTTTCTACCCGGTAACATGGTTGCTATTTTAGGTAGCGCCTCGCTGCATGTGATGTTTGACTGTTGATTTTCAGGGTGGTAGTTAATTGGTTTTAGCCGTAAATGGAATGGATCAGACGTACCACTTGTTGACCCGGTGAAGTTGTGTTCTGTTTGTCTTGGTTGATATTAGACCAAAAAAAAAAAAAAGAGAAATGCCTTGGGTCCTGATGCTCAAAACACTCTGTCACTGCAAGGCAGTGCATAATCTAATAGTGAGATAAGTGTGTGTGTGTGTGACTGCTCTCCCATAGGGCCTGTCTCTACCCCGCTAACACACTTAAGCTGGGCTTAACCAACCCAAATCTGATTAATACCCCCTCCCGTCCTCTCCCAGCGCCCTTTGGGCCGCTCGTAATGAGAGCTAAACAAGCCCAGACCCAGACCTGAACCCATAGATGAATAAACGGGTGATTACAGCAGGCACAGAGAGAAAGGGAGACATATTGTCTGTCAGGAAGGAGGAGTTAAAGGCTCCTAAAGATGAAGAGAGAGAACGAAGAGGAGAGCAGGATAGAGGTTGAGTTACAGTGTTTGTTGGTTGTCAGAACATTAGGAATGTAACCTCAGCTTGAACCTAGAGATAGACAGATAGACGGAGAGAGAGACGGCCGGTTATAGGGTCAGCGTATATTCGGGGCTTAGTCCAGACCCCCTGGGATACTCATGGGATGTTTTTAATTAAATGGTGGAATGGGACACTCTTAAATGTTCAAATGTTACATCTTTGAATCAAATTACTGCATTTGAAAAGAATGGGAATGCTATTGGATAGCTTTCTCCAAGTATATCAGACATCTTTGAATTATATTGTGTGTTTATTAGCTAGCGAGAGAGTCTGGTTTACATTTGGGAAATATTCAGCTGAAATTAATTTTTGGTTTTGGCCTAAATAGTTTTGGAGGGCTGAAATTGCTGACCGAAATTATGAAGTTTAATTGAAAGTCTGTGTCGTGCACCCAGTGTGGGTAAACTACAATGGGTAATCATATCAGCTGTGTGGACAGTAGTGCTAAATTAATAACAATATATATATTTTTAATTAATCTTCATTTTATTGAACCAAGATGTATTTAGTCTATGCTGTATTCAGTTGATGCATCAATAAAACTTTACTAAACTCTATTCGTAGCGTGTCTAACCGCCAAACATCCAGTAATTGCAATAAGCTTTGTGCTTTGTTACCTTTGATGTGAAACAAAGTCTGAGTTTTCAAAGTTGGTCAATTTTATGATGAATTTCAAATAATAAATGTTGTTTTGATGCTTTTTAATGTGGCGGAACAGATCGCTGTAGCCAGTTAGTCTTGGAAAATAGAACAAGTTAACTCTAGAGAGGAGCGTTTTGCTAAATATGTTATATTTTAACAATGAACTGGAGTAGAGACATAATTATATAATTGAAAAGCTAATGTAAAAACTGCATTTTGTACAATTAAATATTTATATACACATAAAAAAATGCTTTATTTATTTATTTATTTGTTTGTTTGCTAAATATAGGAAAAAACTTCAATTTACGTTTCTTGGTTTCGAAAATAAAATGTATATATGAATATATATGAATATAAAATGCACACACACATTGCTATTCAAACATCTGGGTTTGGGTTTAGTACGTTTAGTACGATTTTAATTTTTTTTGTTTGTTTGATTGTTTGTTTTTTAAGATTCTTATGCTCATAAAGGCTGCATTTATTTGATCAAAGATCCAGAAACAACTGTAATGTTGTGAGATATTTTTTTTAATTGTAAAATAACTGTGTTCTATGTAAATATAGTTTAAAATTTAATTCATTCCTGTGAAACAAAGCTGAATTTTCAGCATCATTACTCCAGCATTCAGTGTCACGTGATCCTTCAGAAATCATTCAAATGTAATAAAAAATAGAAATCTTTTGTAACAATATAAACTGCCATTTAAAAGGTTGTGGTCATTAAATTTTTATTCTGTGTTTTTTTTTTTAAGAAATTTTTTTTTTTTTTTTAATTTACCATGGATGAGCATCAGGACCCATAAAAATAATAGCAAAGGCTATCAGATTTCTATTTGGAATAAATGCTGTTCTTTTTAACTTTTTATTCATCAAAGAATCCTGAAAAAATAATCACAGGTTCCAAAAAAATATTAAGCAGCACAACTGTTTCTAACATTAATAATAAAAGTAATAAATTGGCATATTAGAATGATTTCTGAAGGATCATTTGACACTGAAGACTGGAGTAATAGCTGATAAAAATTCAGCTGTGCTTTTAAAATATATTAAAATAGAAAACCATTATTGTAAACTGTAATAATTTTTCATTATATTACTGTTTTTTTTCCTGTATGTGTGGTCTGGTGATTGCAGTCATAAGAGAATTCTTTATGTATATATATGTGTGTGTATATATATATGTGTATATATGTGTGTATATATATATATAATATATATATATATATATATATATAATATGTATGTGTGTGTGTGTGTGTATATATATATATATATGTATGTATATATGTATATATATAGTTGAGCACATTGCATTGTGGGATACTCTATACATTATTCTAATACATATTCTATACCTGTATGTATTATGGTACAATATGTATTACAGTAGTATGCTATTGATAAAGTTTGAAAACATTTAGAGTTTGTTTGTTTAGAAGTTTGTTTATACAGTATAGTTACTGGATTTAGTTCTGCTTTAGTTATCTCTAAACATTTGTGACATCTGAGTGGAAAGACTGTCAGTATGCAACTTGTGGCAGCAGTCAGCAGAATGATTTCTGGAGTAGATTGCACCTCTGAATTATTTTCTCAGCAACTGAAATTACAAGGCATGAAAGGTTAATGTGAAAAACAAGATGATTAAAAACATTCAGGGCTTCACTAAAAAATATTCGGAAGCCTGCACACGAAGAAAAAGAGGGACATAGAGAGAGGGAGAGACAGCGGAGGGGTTGTTGTTAATGAGCAGTAATGTGGTGTGTTATATAAGTGTTCTGTGTGTAATTCGGTTGACATGAGAGAACAGACTGACATAAACACTACAACACACACACACATAGTGTGCTCGTTCTGTTTTTCCCAGTTTCACCTCATTCATCTCTCTCTTTCTGTCTGTCTGATGTAGTGGGTGTCCTGAGTGCATCTGTTTGTTTGCACACACACTATTATGCAGTGGCACCAAATTGGGATATGCAACAAAACGCAACAGAGGACACATGTATTCTGGCTATATTTGGTTTTTTTTGCTTTGGTTTGTGTTTATTTTTCCCCAGCATTTAAATTAAAAAATCTCTAATTATATTATGGATATTTTTACTTTTTCTGGCATGGTTTTCTGCTCTACAATCCAGGAGCAAGATTGTGTGTTGATACACCCTAAAAATTAGATTGTTGCACACTTGTGTGCATAATTGTTTTTAGTGTTATTTTTTTAAATTCTGCTTTAGTTTATTGTACAGATACAACTATTTGGTCTAAAACATACTCAACAAGTGATGCAAATGCTTCTGGCTATTCAAGTTCAGTTTTCACCCATCATTCAGAATGTACTTCATAACTCAAGTACATGTTACATTTTCAATATCTCTGCAAAGGAATGTCGGGCATTAACGTCTTCTAAAGTATGTTTCTGGCCGGCTTCCTGAAAAGTGAAAACACTGGCTTTGTAGTGGTATCAAAACCTTGTTCTGTTGACTTGAGCGACAGGGATGTCACCTTCTGACTCAGCCCATGCATGTGTTTGGGTGGGACTAACTGTAAACTGGTGGAAATAGCTAGAGTAAAAGATGAAGGCGGGATGGGACGTTTCGCTAGTTTCTTACAATATTAGTCACAGTTTATCTGAAAAACACTTCACGGGCAATAATTGGCTTGTTTGTTGAAAAAAAAACTATTGGCACAAGTTTAGGGGTGTGGTTTCCAAAAGCATCATTAGCTAGCAATGGTGGTAAGTTCTATTGAACTTTATTGGTGATGACAGAACTTGCAACTATAGTTGCTTTTTCAGAACTGGCATTGCTTCATCCTCAGTACTATCTCCAGTATTTGCAAACAGGACAGAAGTTGATTTTTAGTCTTCCTCTAGTCTATTTTTTCCCCAGAAACCCTGTAAAATAGACTTATGAATGAAAATCAGCTCATGTTTACATAAGCAATCACCTAGAAACCTCCCAGGTGCTGGATTAAAAAAATACAATTCTTTGTAAGAAAATGTTGTATTGCTATAAACGATTATAAAGACCAGGGTTAATTATAGTTAACTAAATCTGAAACTAAACTAAACTCATGAAAAACATTTGTGTTACTTAAAATGAAAGTTAAGTAAGTTATAAAAAGTATTACAAAAAAATGTAAATGTACATTTCTCATTTCTCATTTTCATTTAGTTAATCTTGATATAATGATTACCAAGACGTAACATTATAACAAAAATTAATAAAAAATACATATTTTAAATAAGAATGATTATTTAATTATTTAAATAATAATTAAATAATAAAAAGCTAATAACATTACAAAAACACAACAAAATTACTAAAACTGTAGAATTTGAATGGAAGAAAGATCTAAAATCTAACTGAAATTATGAAGAAATTATATAAAGAAGAAAATCTAAAAGTTAATATAATTACTGTCATAATTTAAATTTTAAATTATTTTACTTTAGCTAGTTGCAAAGGTTGCATTTCTCATTTTCATTTCGTTTATCTTGATGTAATTACGAAAGTAAAATTCTAACAAAAAATGAATAATAAAAATGACATTTAAATAATAATGATTATTTAATTATTTAAATAATAATTAAATAAAAAAACTAATAAAATGACAAAAACACAAAAAAATTACTAAAACTTTTTAAAATAATATATATATATATATATATATATATATATATATATAAAAATTAAACATTTAAATAATAATAATTTAGTAATTAAATTAAAAAGCAAATAAAATGACAAAAACACAAAAAATTGACTAAAACTTTTTAAAGTCATGAAAAAATGTTAACTGAAATAATGAAAAGCATTACAAAACCTTTAAAAAAAAAACGTATTTTACTTTAGCTCGTTACAAAGTTTCTCATTTTCATTTAGTTTAGTATTTAAATAATAATAAAAAAAGATAATAAAAGTAAATATAAATCAATTTAGCTCGTTGCAAAGATTACATTTCTCATTTTCATTTAGTTTAACTTGATGTAATAAATGACCCAAAAAAAATTATAATTAAAAAATAACAAGAACTAAAGACATATTTAAATAATAATGATTATTTAATTATTTAAATAAAAAGCTAAAACACAAAACACAAAAATGGAAAAATACAATATTTATCTTAATCAACAAAAAATGCTGCTAAAGGCAAAAATCTCAATAATACTGAAAAAAAAAAAAAACCATTGCTAAAGACAAAATAACCTGTAATTGTAAATAACCTCTTAAAGTTAATATAAGCTACAACCTTTCTCAAGAAGTGTGCATGATGTGCACAAGTGATACTGTATAAACAACGATTGGTTATTATTATGCATGAAATCAGTTTCAGTAACAATTCTGCAAGACTGACTCTAATAGGGAACTTGTTTTTCATTTTAGAATTACATCAATTTTCAGAAGATTTAAAATACGTGGCACATTAAGTACGACTCATAATGCTGAACTTGGTCTTATTATGGTTATTATGCTAATCTGCTAGTAGATTAGGAGAGCAAAAAAAATAATACCAAAGTCTGTCATATTCTTGTAAAAACGCATATTACTGTCATGAATCTGGTCCCAGAATAGGCTAGGATACACCCTGACAACCACCAACAACACCTTAGCACCATGATGGGCGGTTTTGCATAATTTTCTCCAAATAATGTAAGCATCTAGTTGATTAAATATTATTGTTCTCTGCCCACTCTAATCTCACCCTGAGGAAGCAATTAAATGCTCATGTTTTTAAAATGAAATGTTCATCAAGCACATTACGAATGTGGTCTTCAGCCATTCATAGCCTTTTGGCCTAGTTCGTGTTCTGAACATTTTAGCTTGGACTCGGGGCAAGGCCTTTCTCGTGTTTTATACTCTCCATTCGTCCACTCAAAACAAACCTTTAGCTGTTCGTACGTCCCGGATGTTTTACCCAGCGATGTGGTTGTGCGTGTACGTGCTTATCTTGGCTGTCATAGCCACATGTTTGAACTCCAGTTGTTTGATTTTGGCCTCCATTCTGTCCAATTCCTTCCTGCTCTCGTTCTCATTCTTTCTCCGTCCGCGGCTGAGTCAGCCTTTCATTCCATCAGTCTGTTCCAGGACGTCTCTCTGAGTATTTCCTGCCCACAGAGAGACAGGCGGGAACATGCACATTGACAGAGAGTGTGTGTGTTGGTGTTTGTGTGAGCATGGATGCTGTTTCAGATATGCGTCTGCAGTCATTCTGTGTGTGTGATGTGCCCGGCGGGGCCGACAGCAGTGGTGTGTAAATAAGAGTTCTATATTTAACTTCAGCTCACAAGTTGAGTTGCCCTCTGCTACAGCTGGGACGGACACACACACACACATACGCGCACACACACACACACACACACACACACACACACACACACATACATACATGGGAAAGAAACTACAGCCAAACCAGCAAGAGAAGCAAGCACATACTTTCACCTCATATACCCTCTCCACCTTTTCTATAAACACAGAAATGCACACATTGTGTGCTGTTGAGAACTCCATAATATTGCTTTTATTTGTAGGCATGACTGTTGCGTAGGAGTCCCTAAGCCACATACTGCCTGTACTATGCAAGATTGCATTTAGTGATTCCCAAACTGTGTGTAAATGAAACATAGATGGATGCATGATATAGTTTTAATTTTAGATTTTTCAGACCTCCATCCATAAGTTTTTTTTTTTGGCTAATATTGCCAACAACCCCTTGCACTGAGGAAGAGCAGGGGTTTAAATCATTTTTTAACTTTAAAAAAAATCTAGAAATCCTAGAAATCTGCCTTTGTGCCACATTTTACAAATGAACTATTCTGAGCTCATTTTGTGTGATAGAAAGAAATATGGAATTTTTGCTGTAACATCATTTTTGGTATTTTCACACTTGCATTATTTAATGTTATAATAATAATAATAATAATAATAATAATAATAATAATAATAATAATGTTAAAGAATTATTATTAATAGTATGATAATACGTATATTAAATAAATATAATGCTAAATTAATAATTTAATTAAAATTAAAATAATAGTTTAAGTATTGTATTGTAAGGAAGCTGAGGAAAATGAATAATAATAATAATAATAATAATAATAATAATAATAATAATAATAATAGTAATAATAATGTTAAAGAATTATTATTAATAGTATAATAATAAAAAATGTTAAATAAATATAAGATCAATAAATTAATAATTTAATTAACATTAAAATAAATAACTTTAATAATAAGTAACAATTATTATTAGATATAAGGAAGCTGAGGAGACTTAATAATAATAATATATTAAATATAATGATAAATAAATTACCAATTTAATTAAAATTAAAATAAATAACATTTTTAATAATTAATATTGTTAGATAAAGGCAAGCTAAAGAAACTGAAGAGTAGTCTTAGTAGTAATAATAATCATAGTAACAACAACAACAACAACAACAACAATAATAATAATAATAATAATAATAATGATTTGTAAACGAATTTAATTAAAATTAAAATAATAAAATAAAAATAATAAATAATAATAGATAAATACAATCATTAATGAATTCTTAAAATAATGTAATGTAATAATTTCATTAAAATTAAAATAAATAATAATTTTAATAATAAATAACAATTATTGTTAGATAAAAGGAAGTTGAGGAAACTGAATAGTAGTAGTAGCAGTAGTAGTAGTAATAATTATAATAATGACATTGATGATGATGATTAATACATTTATTTAATTAAAATTCAAATACTATTTTTTTACATTAATAATAATAATAATAATAATAATAATAATTGATAAATACAATCATTAATTGATAATTTAAGTAATATAATAATTAAAATCTAATAATTGTAAAAAAAAATATTTTTAGATAAAAATTGTAAACTGAATAACAATAATATTAATGTTAGTTGAATAAACTTGATAATATAATTAATAATATAATAATTAATATTAATAATATAATATATAATAATATGAAATACAATTATTTAATATTCAGTAATAATTGTTGTTGTTAGATAAAAGATTATTTGCATCATAATAATTATTGCACTGCATTGCATTGCATTGCATTGCATTGCATTGCATTGCTTTGCTTTGTTTTGCATTGCATTGCATTGCATTGCTGTTAATAAAAATGTGAACACAGCAGGAAACCCGTCTAGAATCCAGCGCTGTCTGTTTACTTTCCCATCAGTGGTTTCAGTAGTGTTTAACAGTGTTCTTCTCTTGTTTTGATGTGTGATGTCTGGCTAATTATCATCAGCACAAATGTGTTACACGTGTTTAATGAATGCGTGAAGATCTGTGTCTCTCTGACAGAAGCTCAGTTCCTGTAGAGGAGCTGCTTCAGGACGTCTGCATCTTTGATCTCTCTTGTAATGTTTCCAATCACACACAGTAGCCCTGCGATGCAATGCTCTGGGACCAGGGTTCAGGGTTAGAGATGCCTTCTAGATAAATAGAAAAGTCTGCTTTATTCAGCCTGGTTTGAAATCTGGAGTTTAGAGAATTTGAGCTATTGAAAATGTATCAGATTAGTTGTATGCTTGAAAAAAAAATCTTAAAATGAATTTTAATTCAGAAATGAACATTTACAACATAGAAGAGGTGTATTCAAGTCACAGAATGAATAGATTTGTAAAGTATTTTTGCCACACACACAAAAAACGTCATGTCATTGACCCATAAACTCGCTCTCTTTCACAGCTATCGAGACCCAGAGTACGAGTTCAGAGGAGATCGTCCCGAGCCCACCCTCTCCGCCCCCTCCTCCTCGCGTTTATAAGCCCTGCTTTGTGTGTCAGGACAAATCTTCAGGGTACCACTATGGCGTCAGTGCCTGTGAGGGATGCAAGGTGAGTGACATGACCCATTCTCATTCACTCACACCGACCCAAAAGTAGCAATGCTGCTATTTTAGCTTACTAGTCAGCTGTTTTCAAAATAGTTTGTTTATTTCTGTAAGCTATTTTTCCCTCCAAAAGTAGAGTAGAATAATGAAATACTGTTTACTGTGCATACATCTGTATAACCAAACAAGATAAAATAATAATCAAATGCAAACTCCTAAATTGTCTTGATTTAATCAACATAGTTTTAGGAGTCCTATAAGATTCTGTGATTATGCTTAAAAAAATGAATGTACAGTTCTAGACTTTGAGAATATATAGTGCTGCCACCGTGATGTCAAAACTAATTCACCATTGGTTCCTTCAAGATTTTCCTATGAGTTTCTATAATGGAGGTTTTTCAAATAATGAGTAAAATAAAGTCTGTGGTAAACTTAACTTGATAATACTTGGACGTTTTCACACTCATCCTCAAACAAAAATTGAGGTTTATACAGTTATAAAGCTGGATAAATAAGCTTTCCATTAATGTATGGTTTGTTATGATGGGACAATATTTGGCCAAGATACAACTATTTGAAAATCTGGAATCTGAGGGTGCAAAAAAATCAAAATATTGAGAAAATCGCCTTTAAAGTTGTCCAAATGAAGTTCTTAGAAATGCATATTACTAATCAAAAATTACGTTTTGATATATTTACGGTAGGAAATTTACAAAATATCTTCGTAGAACATGGTCTTTACTTAATATCCTGATGATTTTTGGCATAATTTTGACCCCATACAGTGTATTTTTGACTACTGCTACTTACGGTCCAGGGTCACAAATATGTTTTCAGTATAGATGTGTGTAATTTACATTGTGGTGCAAAACACCCACGAATCATGAATTTATATTTACCACAGACCATGTTTTACTCATAAATTGAAAAACCCCATTATAAAAAGCCACAGGAAAATCTTGAGGTAACACATGATTAATTAGTCTTCTGTGTTTTGACGTCATGGCTGCAGCACTGCCTCTTCATTAGCTTTAGCATAGTTAACCACTTTTTGTTAGCAACTTGTAGCTTTTTGTTACTTGATGTGTGGCTAACAGCTACTAATGACTTCAATGTCAAGCTACTTAAATTGAAACTTTTCATATGGTAAAGCAGTAGTTCAAGTACTACATAGTTTTCTTGCTTAGCATTTTTGTCTTGTTTTCTAGTATACATATCTAAATATTCTTGAATCAGGATGCATTTAATTGACAAGTAAAATTACTATATTATATTAAAATATATTATTTTAGACAGACTATAAGATATTAAGTTTGTTTAAAAAAAAGTTTTTGCTTAAAACAAGCAAAAATGTCTGCCAGAACTAACAAAATATTGTTTTTGTTTCTTAAAGCAATACGTAATATCTTAAGTAGTTGTACTTGTCAAGTAAATTCATCTTGATTCAAGAATTTTTAGATATTTATACTAGAAAACAAGACAAAAATAGAACAAATTATTTTTTGCAGTGTACAAGCTTCAAGTAACATGTTCAAAACCGTCTGGATGGGTTGCAGTGGAATATGAAAATTAACCATGATTTTGTTGTAGTAAAAGTGTAGTAACTATGTTTTTTTGGCTTATTGATTATCTTTTGCATAACCACAGTTTTACTGCAAATACCATGGTTAAACTATGGTTAGTGTAGCTAAAGCATGCTAAATTTGCTTTTAACTATAGTAACCATGTTTTTTTTTTTTTTGTAGTAAATCCATGATTAATTTTCGTAAGAATAGTCAACCATCTCAGTGTGATTGTTGAGCTTTCTCTAATCAAGAGTACACTGGAATCAATAGATCTGGATGAGACTTGTGAATGTTAAAACCATTAAGAGATTACTGTTAGCAAGCTCGCTGAATTAGCCTGCCTGCATGTGTCCTCTTCCTTGATTTTTGTCATGTTTTTTGCTAAGGCCGCAACGTTGTTGCCACCAACGGTGCATTTCCACTACAGTGTCAAATCTGTGCATAGTGCAGCTGACAATGCTACAACGCCACTGCTTTGGGACGTGTCAAATTTATGGCAGAGCATGCATCTGAAAACAGTGTTTACACCCTGTTTTCATTTCATCATCTTCTTTTAACGGCGGTTTGCAAACTAAACACTTTATTGGCGCCATCTAGGTACCACCTAAAATTCACAGTAGCCTATAGAGACAGCCCTAAATAAAACGTATGACTTTTTTAACGACAAGTGATTTCAGCAGAGTAATCCAGCATTTCAGCAAACACTCGGAAACATACGTCAAAATCTTGCCTTGCCTACTTTTCATGGCAATTGGTTGTCGTCAGCGTTTTGCTAGATTTTTGTATAGAGTCGAGGAATGCCCAACCTTTTTGACGGTCTCATCCACTCTCAGAGCTTTCTCCATGCCATTTTCAATCCCATAATGCACCGTGTGAGAGTTTAAGCTCAACCAAAATCCCTTTCAAGGAAAGTCTGTGTACTCGGCGGCCATATTTGCAGTGCCTTTAGGCAGCTTATCCAAGACTTATCTAAATGAATGAGGGAATCCTGAAATCTCAAAAACCTCTTGCTGAACTCGCAGTTAAATTACATATTTCAAATCAGCGACAAAATATGAAATGAACTGCCCCATGAATGTTGTTTCTTATGGTCAGATAGTGTTTAAAAAGCTTATTTTTCAAGCTAGACCAGCCATTGCGCATGCTCAGCCACAACGCGCTTATGACTGAGCATTGGCCGGTCCAGCCTCAGGTTTCTATGGGAATCAGCGTTTCTAATGCCCGCTGCACTGACGCAATGACTTTACCCATCAGAGATTGGCTCTTTCATTTAGAAGGCGGGACTATTCTGCCATACTGCACATTGCAGTTTCTCCCATTCATAAGTATAGGAGTGAACTGTCTTTGTATTTCTGTAGTCTTCGGCTCAACTTCCATAGGAATGAATTGAAAATGCTTGCTACGTGTCAGTGGAAATGCACCGTAAATATACTGTGCATATGATGTACATTTCAGATTTTTTTGCACTGAGTAATTGGTCTACACGGTGCACTTGTTGTTCATATATGCTAAACATTTGTATCAAAACTGAAGTATATTTTGGGGTGGTACCATATTCAGGGTTCGTACAAGGTGCTTAAAGTGCTTGAAGTACTTGAATTTGACTGTTTGAAATTTAATCCCTTTAAAAAAGCAATATTTCTGAAGAGGTACTTGAAAAGTGCTTGAATTATTGAAAGACAATGTATTTATGAAATAAGTGTTTAATTTTTATATATCTTTAATATCTTTTCACGTGAAATTCAAGCAATTCAAAAATTGCTTATTTCAGTTAATAAAACTAGTAAAAAAAAAATAAAAAATACTGAATGAAACAAAACTAGCATGCTAAGCTAGTAGAAGTACTGACAATGGCATGTAAAAATGGCTGAAGACGCGAAAAGAGGAACAGATGAACCGAATCAATTGAGTGAGTCATTTATGCTGGAACTGCTCCCGTTGATTCAAACTTTGATCATTCATTTCAAGCGATTCACTAGTGAAAAGAAAAACTGATCAAATTAGAAGAGTCAATAATTTTTGAATTTCTACATTGTTTGTCACTATTTTAAAAAGCATGTATGGGTGTATGTAGTTTTTTGTATGTAGGACTTCGGGGTGGGTTTGTGAATCATTTGATTTAAATCGGGACTTC
>JAHKKF010524149.1:5640-25578 GCA_019740295.1 Labeo calbasu | reverse complement strand
TGATCAATGTTGGATAATATCAACAGTTGTGCTGCCAAATATTTTTTGGAACCTGTGTTTTTTTTTTTTTTTCAGGATTCTTTCATGAATAACAAGTTAAAAAAGTACAGTGTTTATTCAAAATATAAATATTTTAAAACAATGTAAATTATTTATTATTAACTTTTAATAAACTTTTAATTATTTACTTAATACATCCTTGGTGAATAAAAGTATTAATTTCTTAAAAAAATAAATAAATAAATAAAAAATAAAAAATAAAAATGTACTGACCCCAAACTTTTGAACGGTAGTGTATATATATATATATATATATATATATATATATATATTTTTTTTTTTTTCAACTTTACATTTTCTGAAAAATATATCATAGAAATGTTTTTGGAGCACAAAATCAGTATATTAGAGTGATTTCAGAAGGATCATGTGACACTGAAGACTGAAGACTGGCGACTTTCTCAATATTTAGATTTTTTTTTCTCTACCCTCAGATTCTAGATTTTCAAATAGTTGTATTTCAGCCAAATATTGTCCTATAAAACCATACTAATAAACCATACATCAACAGAAAGCTTATTTATTCAGCTTTCAGACAATGTATAAATCTCAATATCAAAAAATTGACCCTTATGACTGGTTTTGTGGTCCAGGGTCACATATACTGTATCACACATAAAAAACTAAATCTAGTCAAAACAGCAAGCAGCAACTTCCTGTTTCTGCTTGTAATGAGTGCTGGCGACTTTGAGGATGGGCTAATCACTGAATTTGCCCAATTTTGTGACTTTTGTGGCATTGAATCTTGGAAAATATGGATTTGGGTTTATATAGTGAATGGTTTTGTGGAAGAACTAGTCCTTGGAGTAGTCAAAATTTGGTTTGTGGCATCAGAAGCTCTTGGTAGCAAGCAATCTAAATATCAATGAGAAAAACTAAACATTTCAATTTGATTTCTGAGTAGTATTTTAATTAAATAATTGGTACTTATTACTTTTGGACAGCTGGAAATACTATTTTGGAGTGTTGAATGCTATACCACCATTTAAGCCTATTTATCATGACAATGGCGATATTATTTTACAATAACCGTTTTCTATTTTAATATATTTGAAACTGTAATTTATTTCTTTGATGGCAAAGCTGAATTTTCAGCATCCATTTCTCCAGTCTTTAGTGTCAAATGATCCTTCTGAAATCACTCTAATATACTGATTTTGTGCTCAAGAAACATTTCTATGATATATTTTTCAGAAAATATAAAGTATAAAGTGAAAAACAAAAATCTATAGAAGATTTCAGGTGCACTTGGAATAAAAATTCTAGAAGTTTTCCTGCTGACATTTCACATCCTCAAGAAAACTTTCTAAATAAAATCTCTGTCGATGACATTAAAAGCAGTCCAGTACAATAATAAGTAAAATTTTTTATATTAATCCACTCCTAAATGTCACAAAAAAACAACGAAGCGCTCGCTTTTTCTGTTTCGTCCTGTCTAGGTGGGCAGCTCTTGGTCTGAACAAGCTGAAAATTGGACAAGACATTATGCAGAAGAGTCAAAAGTTTGTTTGTTGAAATGAAAGATGAAAGCCAAACTAACTACGGTGACATTTACAACAGGATAATCTGTTGTTTAGGTATCAGTGGCAAGCAGTCAGAGGGAGGGCAGAGAGAAAAGAAAGAAAAACAGATGCGTCTCATGTTGGGAACAGAGCTGTGCTGAGCTCTGAGATCAAGGTGAGCATATTCTGTTTACTGCCTCCAAGCTGGAGAGACACCATTATCAAACCATGCTGGAGAAGAGGTACATGGCAGGGAAAACAGGAAGAGAGAAAATGCACTGAAGTGTAAACAAGCACATTCACACCTTCTCTCGCACTCTCTCCTTTTTCCGCACGCTTTCATTTGCAAGCAGATATCAGATGGGAAGAAATACTCTTCCCTACAAAAATCAACAAAGTGGCCATGAAAGATAAATGTACAAAAAAGACATACGGAGAATATCACAGTAAATCGGTAAAAACGCAAACCAACAGCTGTATGGAGTCTTTCTGCTCTGCAGTGTTTCATGTGGTGGATGTTGACAGGGTTGTAAGTAAAAGTGCAGCTCCTTCTATAGCTGACATTGTTTTATGGCAGCCTGTCTGCTGACCCCATATTGTTTACTTGTGTTCCTCATCACCTGGCTGAGCTCTGCCTGACCACGGGAAAAGAGATGAAGCTTTGAAAGGAGCTCATTTTCCCTCTGACCTGTAACAAACTAAGTATAGCCGTCAAGAACACTGAGGCAGAACCAGTCGTCAGACTGAGCTTTTGTTTATTGTCATAATAATTGCAGTCAACATGGACTCCACGCCTGCCTTGAATAATTATATGCTGGTTAAAAACACACACACACACACACACACAAATTATGACTTGTATAAACTCAAAATATATAAAAACTAGGAATGCAAATTGGGTTGTATTGTTATTCATGTATCATTATTCTGGCCAAGAACCAACAATTTGGACAGGAAGAAACTGTCAAAAAAAAAAATATTTTCAATGTTAAAACCAGTTGTAATGCATAATATGCTTGTGAAAACAGTGATACTTTTTTTTAGGTTTCTCTGATGAAAAGAAAGTTTAAAAAATATATATATATAAATGTCTTTACTGTCACTTTTAATTAATTTATTCTGAAGAAAAATTAAATAAAACTGAACTAAAATGTAAACTGTAGTGTATATAGGTATCAGACAGATATTGGAAACAAATAATATCAATATTTTTAAACACTTATTGATCTTATCTAGTAAAACAATACCATATTTTTATGCACAGATTTGTAGCACAATCACATGTAGCCTAAACTAAACTTGCAACATAATTCTGTCCAAGAACCACCAATTTGGACAGGAAGAAACTGTCTGACATGTTTTTTGTGCCTTTTACGGGCATCTGAAATAATAAACAGCGGAAAATGTATGCAGACCTCAGCATTTCTATGGAACCCAAATGTGTAAGTATAGTATATATAAGTACTGACAATTTCACCAACACAACATACACTTCTGCTCAGAGATACCTAGTTTGCTTACTAACAAGTGTCTCAAACAAAAAGTCTGATGCCATCGAGCTTGCAAACTTTAGCAAGCCCAGAGATTAGCTCTTACACACTGAATAATCAAGGGACCCTTCAATCATATTTAAACTAGTGAATTTTGTCAGCGCTTGTAATTTTACTATGCAATATGCATTAGCCAGTTAGTGATCAGACTGTGAGGATGTGGCATGTCTTTATGGACCCACTATCAAAAGCCTGTCAGAACAAGTAGTAAGATGCTTTTATCCAAAGTGACTTACAACTTACTTTTTAAGGGTTGCTCACACTGACAGAGAGTAAATAAGTTTGCCAAGTAGCTGTTCTGTTGGTTGCTAGTGGCAAGTAACAGCTAAACTGTATCATGAGGCAAATCAGATTGCAGAATATTTGAATAATGTTGAACTTCAGTATCGCTAATTTAATCAGCAACTGAAAGTCAGTGTCTTTTGTCACTGCAAAACGCTGTCAGTGTGAAAGCCCTTTCACAAGGTCAAGTCTCCTGGAGTGACCTGAGGTTAAGTGCCACACTCAAGGGCACAACAGCCAAAGCTCAGATCTCATTCTATGATGGACTCAAATGTATGAGCTTTCAGCTACCAGCCCAAATCTTTCACCGCTACGCTAGACAACTGCCACAGCGAGAAAAGCTAACGCAGCCAAATGTCTCACATCTTAGTTCGGCTAATCAAAACATCTGCGAAAAACTGTGGTGCCGGCAAGCTTCTGGACTGTGACCAAAATCTGAACTCCACAGTCCTACTTACAGTAATTGATCCAGACTATTGATCAAAGTCCTCTCAGCCAGCGACCTGTTCTGTGTATTTGAAAAGGACAAAAAAGTCTTTCAACAACATACAGGGTGTTTACTCAATAGATACGCATACATTAACAGCAGCTCAGAGAGATCTGAGAGGTTGCGCTTGTGCTGGCGCACGTCTGGATGTGAGAATGTGTATGTGCGTGTAATTTGCAGTTAAGGACTGGTGTGGGCGAAGGGCTATCATTATGTTCCCTGCGAGAGGTCATTGCTGTGGAGAGCTTTTCATACTGATTACACGTGTCTCACCTCGGCACTCTGTTCCCCTTGGCAAGCACGGTGACACACATATAAAGTCCGTTTAGTGCTCTCAATCAAAAGATTAGTCCGCACTCAACGTACGCCAAGGGAAATGCTGAAAATATGAGAAAATCAAAGTGTTTCCAAACACAAACAAGCCGGATTATGAGCCAAATAAGCACCGGGAGAGAAAACGTGAGCGTTGTCTTTGCGTCAGCTTTCCAATTTGTCCTTCTGATAATAATAATTTTACCAGTGACAGATCACTCGTCGCAACGGAAAGATCAGTCACACGGATAATGAATAATTCAAAAATAGGTAATTGAAAATTATACAGAGCGAACTTCACTTCACAAGTGATTACTATAAATGGAGCCCGATCGGCGTGGCATTTTTCCCGTCCTGTTTATCACAGGGCTGGTTGTGATGTTGACGTGCGTGTGTGACAGGTGCCCGGGGGCTCCTCACCTGTTCCAGTCTCCAGTGGAACTCTGCCGGCCTGAAGGAGTCCAGCTGAATAAAGTCTCGCCTCAGAAGAAACACCAGGCGGCAGTTATGGACGTAAAGAGAGTAATGATGCCTGTTCATCTCTGCGAAAAGAAAACACAGAAGAGCCTTACTGTAAATGTGTCAAAAAATAATGAGAGACAGGGCGAATAAATGACAAATAAATAAGTGTTTATTTTTTTAGAACTGTAAAATAACTTTTCTACAAATCACTCACAATGTTTGTCAAAGCACGAACGTCATGTTGATTAAAGATTTACATTTATAGATTTACATGCCTCGCTCTGAGAGCTTGTTTGAACTGCAGAGTCATGTTAGAAAACCTCTCGACTGTTATACAAGTCTGAGTTATAAAAATTACACTACAAACAAGAAGATAAGTCTTGACATACAGAAAAATGAACAGAGACTGTGGTTCTCCTGAAACTCTAAAGGGAATAAATTCAGTCAGGGATGAACTGACTGACAGGATATATTCCATGAATCCTGCTCAAAAATCCAGGGATAACCAGCTTAAAATGTGCACTTTTTACTCATTTGACAAATCATGTATAAGTCTTACATCGTTAGTAAAAAAAAAAAAAAAAAAAAAAACTGTTTTAAATGAATGCTGTTCTTTTTTAAACTTTCTATTCATCAAATAATCCTAAAAAAATGTACTGTGGTTTCCACAAAAATATTAAACAGCACAACTCTTCAGCACAACACTGATAATAAGAATTATTTCTCCTTAAAGACAGAGTAATGGCTGCCAAAAATTAATTATATACAGTTGGGATCAAAAGTTTACATCCCCCTTTCAAAATCATTCTTTTACCAAAATAAGAGGGATCATACAAAATGCATGTTATTGTTTATTTAGTACTCACCTGAATAACATATTTCACATAAAAGACGTTTACATATAGTCCACAAGAGAAAATAATAGTTGAATTTATAAAAACAAACAGTTGAAAAGTATACATATTGATTCTTAATATTGTGTTGTTACCTGGATTAACCCTTTCCAACAATGACTGTATGATTTTGAGATCCATCTTTTCACACTGAGGACAACTGAGGGACTCATATGCAAATTTTACAGAGGATTATTACAGGCATTAAGAGCCGGGGGTGACAACTTTCTGAATTTGAAGCTCAGGGTTTAGCTTATTTTGTCTTCTGGGAAAAATGTAACTATCTTCTGTAACCTCTGAAGGGCAGTACTAAATGAAAAAATATGATGCTTAGGCAACACATCTCCATTCTATTCAAAAGTTTTCACCCCCCAAAAAACCAAAGAATTTGTGGGACCTGAAGGATTTTTCTGAAGAACAGCAGACAGTTTAACTGTTCAGGACAAAGAAGGAACTCATGAACATCAAGTTCATGAACAATCAAGTTGATGTAAACTTTTGAACCGCTCCAATTTTATAAATTTACCTATTATTTTCTCTTGTGGACTATATGTAAATATCTTTTATGTGATATATCTTATTCAGGTCAGTACTAAATAAACAACATCAATTTTGTATGATCCCTCTTATTTTGGTCAAATAATTCACAATTTTAATGATTGTGAAAGCAGAGTGTAAACTTTTGACCTCAACTGTATTATATATTGTTTAATATTATTTACTTTTTTATATTAATTTATTTACATTTGGGTTACCACTGCAGTCATCTAATGTTTACTTGAAATTGATCTTTAAAAGCACTAATAATTTAAAACATATATAATCTTTAACAAACCAATAAATTAATATCTATTTTTTAATGTTTTATTTTACTGCTATACATTAAATATTAGAGAATTCTAATATTAGCCATTTATCAGTCATTAGGCAGAATTTTATCTTAAGCCAAGCTGGTTGCAGCTGGTAAACCACCTTAGCTAAAATGGTGACAAAAGCTACTGGCAACAAACCTTGTTCCAAAAACCATTTTGACCCTAAAGGGATAGTTCACCCAAAAATGATAATTCTGTCATTAATTACTCACCCTCATGTTGTTCCAAACCTGTAAGACCGTTCATCTTTGGAACACAAATTAAGATGTTTTGGATGAAATCTGAGAGCTTTCTGATCCTGCATAGACATCAATGCAACTACCACATTCAAGGCCCAGAAAGGTAGTAAGGAATCAATAAAACAGTCACTCATGTGACATCAGTGGTTCAACCGTAATGATATGAAGCTACAAGAATACTTTTTGTGTTTGCACAAAGAAAACAAAAAGTACCACGACACGTGTTCTGACATACAGTAGAACTGACATGTGATTAATTTGTGTTCCAGAGATAGACAAAAGTTTTACGGGTTTGGAATGAAATGAGGGTAAGTAATTAATGACAGAATTTTCATTTTTGGGTGAACTATGTCTTTATTTCCAGCTTTATTCACATTAAATGTCAATCTGTAACAATGCTAAATCCTAACAGGATGCGAATGAGAGAGCTGCCATTCAATCAGAGACTCCTTTTATAGCGTTTGCTTCTTTTATTGACACGTTTCACTATCCATCACGTGTCTCACTCTAAGCAAGACTGGTCTGCTTTCACGCTTTCTCAGAAAGCGCTCATTGATCAAGGTGGCTGCCACGTCTCCTCCACACGGCGCCCCCCTCCACTCACCTCAATGCTGCCTCTGCGCTGATGCCCGCTGTCTCTCGTGCGACTGCTTTTAGTGCATGTTGAATTGATTAAGTCTCACACCCACTCAACATGACGCCTAGGATCAATGAACTCGAAAGAGTCCTGCCAAGCAGTCGGCCCCCATCAGGGCCACTCGGTGTCTCTGAGGACTGGCCGCTGACAGTCACGCTGCATTTCATCCTGACTAGAGTTTCCCTTTAACCTCCAGAGAATTGTGTTCTGAAACACTCTTTAATCCAGATCTAATCCATAGTCTTAATCTCTCGCCCTAATGCTGCTGGGCATCGTCTGGTACTGATAAATCTTTTCTTGGGTTTGTCCGACTCATGCACTGATTTCTTCAATTCTACCAAACTGAATGAATGAATTTACTTTTTGTTTTCTTTACGCAGATTGTATTCTCGTATCTTCATAAAATTAAGGTTGAAGCACTGATGTCACATGGACTATTTTAACAATGTCCTGTCTACCTTTCTGGACCTTGAATGTGTCAGTTGCATTGCTGTCTATGCAGGGTCGAAAAGCTCTCGGATTTCATTAAAAAATACCTAATTTGCTTTCCAAAGATGAATGAAGGTCTTAGGGGTTTGGAAAGACATGAGGGTGAGTAATTAATGACAGAATATTATTTTTTGGCTGAACTTCCCCTTTAATCAAAAACTGTGCCCCTATTATCATAGCTCACCAGTTTTATCAGAATTACACAGCAATGTCTCCTTTTCGGCTCTGAGTCCAGGACTTGGCCCATGCTTCATCCATGTTGCTATGGTAAACTGATCTGTCAGGTTCTGTGGCACAACCCACTCTGGGATATTGGCCGCCTGTCGTCCATCAAATCTGAAGATGAGGTCGCTGTCTCGGCCGCTGTCTGTCAGCAAGGAAGCCGTCCAATTGGTGGATGCACTCGGCGCCGGGAGAAGGTCTGTGCTGCCCGAGGCTGCTCCTGCGGAGATAAAAGCACCGAGGTTAGTTCAGGTTACTGAAAGAGGCAGCGATGAAAAATTACAAGCTGTCTGTCATAAAGAGTTAAAATCACGTTAGTTGCCCTGGCATTCAAATATACTGTGCATACACCACACTTCAAATCAAATTAGAGACGAAAAGCAAGTAACATTTGGTTCCGAGACCCACATTCAACCCTGACTTAAATGTCATTTCTGAAAGCAAACGTCTCATTAGAAAACTCATTGCTGTCGAATGTGGCCTGGCAACACTCTGGCACGTTAAGCTAGGGAGATTGTGTGGGTTAAGAGTTTGCGTTATATATATATATATATATACAGAAGAAACTTTGAGATATAACTAATTGTGTTCACACTCGCTTTGAGGACAAGTCTAGTACAGATGCCCTAAATATGCAAGAGCAGCGCCACCTATCAATCTTTGATTAGCCTCCTGTCATCCTCCCTCCCTCCCACGCTCGCTTATGCCTCTCTCTGCGTGTTTTATTTGGGAGTACAGGAGGATATTGAATCTTTTTTCCCCACTCAGGGGTGACAGGACGGCCAGCACAGAGGGACAGAATGAGCGATGAGCAGCGGCGATGTCAGAGCAACGTGTTCTCATTCCACAGCTCCACATCACTCACTTCGCCACGGGCCCAGAGAGAGACAGAAGCGAGAGAGAATATGGCAGCGGCGCTGCTTTTAAGCTATGCAATATTTATTTCTGCCAATCGATATTGGACGATAAATTCACCGCCAGTCTCCAAGTGAGCGTCTGAGCTCTTCTGAGAGAATCCATTTCCAGAAATACCGTAAAGGTACAGGTCAATGAGATTACATTACGCAAGCAATTTCTAGCGCTACATGAGTCTCAGTGGCGGCTGTTGTCATCAAATGTCCAGTCGAAAATAAACGGTGAGCGTTTCAAGGTTGCGCATTAATGGTTACACATTGGGACTTTGAGATTTACATAAAGCATATATTTGTCTAAATTATTCAGGTGTGCTTTTGAAAAAAATATATCATATTTGGTTGCCAGCCTTCAGAAACACTTCAAAAATGTGCTTATTTCCAAACAATAAATGCTTATTTCCGTTAACTGTACAAAGTGCTTGGGCGAAAAGCGACTGACATCAACAGGGGAAATTATTATTACTGAGAGAGAGCCAAGACGGTAAAAAGATCAACACACTTAATGCTTCACAAATCAGTCAGAGCTTTAATCACTCACAATCGTGTGCCAGAGTGGTTCTGACTTTATAACAGCATCAGTTTCAAAGAGTCTTTCATCAGATTAAAATGACTGATTTATTGAGATACATGAAAATTGTTTTATGACCCATTTTAAAATGTGTTGAAAATGCAATATGTGGAATAAAATATGAGACATGGTTAGGTGAATTGTAGGGATGATATAAATACTAAGATTCTTCCACATACTGTTAAGCCAGTAATTATTTTCATATTATGACTCATAACTCATAAATGGCATATATCCAAATTATATACTATTTTGTCTAAATAAATTAAGAATAACACATAAAAACCACTATTATTTGACTATAACTCACTTAAAGGATTAGTTCACTCCAAAATTAATATTTCCTGTTAATTTACTTACCCCTATATCATCTAAGATGTTCATGTCCTCCTTCAGTTGAAAAGAAATTAATGTTTTTGAGGAAAACATTCCAGGTTTTTCTCCATATAGTGGACTTCAATGGGAGCCAATGGGTTGAAGGTCCAAATTTCAGTTTCAGTGCAGCTTCAAAGGGCTCTACACGATCCCAGCCAAGGAATAAGGGTCTTATCTAGCGAAACAATTGGTCATTTTCTTAAAAAATTAAAACCACAAATGCTCATCTTGCACTAGTTCTGCATCCATGACTTCACGCATTACAGTCACGTTGGAAAGATCATGCATAGGCTGAAGTAGCAACCCAGTGTTTACAAAGCAAATGTACAAAGAAAGTCAAACGCCTCTTACAAAAAAAGATAAAAATAAAGTCAGACGATTTTGAATTTGGAGGAGAAAATGGAGTTTTTCATCCTGCCCTACCTTTTTGCACCGAAGTACCACAGATAAAGAACTAACTACACGTGACCTCTCCAACAGGATTAGTTAATGCGTTAAGTCATAAATGTGCATCAGAGGTAGTGCAAGATGAGCATTTGTGGTTAAAATTTATGTCAATTTTAATTTTTTTTTAGAAAATGACAGATTGTTTTGATAGATAAGACCCTTATTCCGCGGCTGGGATTGTGTAGAGCCCTTTGAAGCTCCACTGAAACTGCAATTTGGACCTTTAACCCGTTGATGCCCATTGAGGTCCACTATATGGAGAAAAATCCTGGAATGTTTTTCTCAGAAACCTTAATTTCTCTTCGAATGAAGAAAGAAAGACATGAATATCTTGGATGACATGGGGCTAAGTAAGTTGTCAAAAAAAATTTAATTCAGGAGTGAACTAATTTAAAAACGTGAACGTTACAGGAGGGCAAAAGTGATCTGACTGTAAAAATAGTGGAAATGTACATGCAAAATTAATTATACACAGCCCAATATTGAATAATAAATTACACATTCAATAATACTGTGCATTTCTATTCAAATGTGAAAGTTTGTAACTAAATTAAACTCGAAGCAGTTCTGGACTGCCTGATAAAAGATTTGTGCTTAAGTTGATCATACCGCAGAGCTTCTGCAGAGACTTCTCAGAATAGGTCTCTCTGTCACAGCCCTTCCCGATATGGCTGGTCTGTAGTTCCACCATGGCTCGCACTGAGGATAAAGGGCCATCACAGGTCTCCAAGTGCATCTTAGGAAAAAGCTGCTTGCTGCCTGTTCCAGGTTCATAATCCACACGCTTGTTCCAACCTGAGAGAAAAGTACACATTAGAAACTGGAGAGCTAAATATAAATATAAATACAAATAAATGATTAAAGAAACAAGCATTTTTAAATACAGTGCCTTGCAAAAGTATTCATACCCTTCAATTTTTTTTTCAAGTTTTATGTTGCATCCATATGTTAAACTGCTTAAATAACTTTTTCCACATCAATCTACACTCCATACATCATAATGACAAAGCAAAAACGGGTTTGTAAGAACTTTGCAAATTTATTAGAAATAAAGAACTGAAATGAATCCACTGCATAAGTATTCATACCCTTAAAAATGAAGGGGTCCATGATAGCACACGTCCATCACGGAGACATCTATTTGACGTCTGCATTTACATCTGCAAGACGTATTTTTTTTTTAAGTGTTTGCTCATCTGCAATACGTCTATTGGATGTTTCCTATCAGATGTCAAATAGACATCTATTAGATGTCTTTAAGATGTTTATGATTTAGAATGCATGTAAAACTGACATCTTACAGACATCTGCCAGGTGTTTGTACACAGCAGATGCTTTCCAGATCAAGAGATCTTTAACAGACGTACATGTGCTATCTGGGGTATGAATACTTTTGCAAGGCACTATACTATGAATTTATTGAACCTGTTGTCTGTTATAATACTTCACCAGATTACACACGTATGTCTGCAAGATGTCTGTTAAAGACCACTTGATCTGGAAAGCATCTGCTGTGTACAAACATGTGACAGACGTCTGTAAGATGTCAGTTTTCCATACATTCTAAATCATAAACATCTTAAAGACATCTAATAGACGTCTATTTGACATCTGATAGGAAACGTCCAACAGATGTATTGCAGATGAGCAAACACTCAAATAAAATGTCTTGCAGATGTAAATGCAGACGTCAAACAGATGTCTCCGTGATGTACGTGTGCTATCATTGTCTGTTCCCACCTTTATTATTAATTACCCAACTTTTCCCCATCATGCTTCAACACCCTTTAAAATCTCTATCACTTTGACACACAGGCCATTCGGTTTCATATCAGAGTTCTGCTGTCACCACAGCATCTGTTGTCGCCGCATATGAGATTTACATCTGAACTGTATCCTTTTTATCTTTCAGTACAAACACGAAGAGGTAAAAACCAATCGTGATGAAAGCTATGGTTACAAGCAAAAAGCAAGGTCAAAGGAAAAAGGAATCCATCTGGAATGATTTTCTTACTGACACACGTTATCCTCCTGGTCAAGGCTGGCACATCACTGTGTGCTTTAGTATGTGTTCATGCATGTTACATTACTCTGTCTTGTGCGCTTTATAAAACATGAAGCTTAGAGTAAGAATAACCCGAAAGATAAAACATCTCACTCTTCCTCGCTGGCCTTTATGGACTCTCTCTGTATAATTCAGAGAACCGAGCGCTTTGTATTCATCTCAGCTCAGAGATATTCCCTCAGCCCGTTTCCCTAACTGAATATCTTATTACATTATTCATTGGCACTACTGTGGATAAAATGGGGCGACAGTACAGTACCACAGGCCTCCATCTCTACCTCTTTTTGAAGGAAAGGTCTTAAAGTTCCTCATGAATATCTGAGGTAGCCGTTCCGCCCCAGATAAACTGAGTAGAGAAGCTTTATAGCTCACTTCAAAACACAATATATGCAACAAAAAACTTTTTCAGAAAAAAAAAAAACACCTACAACATCTAAAACAGGCAGTGGGTCTTCTTTTAAACCAGCATCACAAGGGCAAGCATGTGCAACAGGACTATAGAATAAAGTGCTTTCAGAAGCACGGCATCAAAACAACGTTGTCTGTGCACTCCGTAATGACTCATCTACTCCCTGGAGAGTGAGTAATTCCCTCGATTATCCAAACACACCAAAGCCAGAGGCCAGACTCATTCTGTTCAATAGAAAGACCATTTCAGGACCTCGGGGTGACGATTAACATTAACTGCGGCATTAAACATTCATTGCTTATTCGCAAATGCCACGGACGCCAAAAAAAGTCGCGGCAGAGCAGCGCGAGGACTGATATTGCCACTGGAACTGCTGAGGTAAAAAGAATAGACTGGGATACGCATGGAAAAATAATGGAGGAGTAGGTGCAGAAAAGGGCTACATGACAGGTGGACAGGAAATGAGTTGGCCAGGAAACTCACCTCATTTCTGTCACAGAGCTTCCATCATAAGACTGCCTTGAGATGTTCACGGATGAATGTAATGCTAATCAAGTGACTGGAAATGGTGCGTTTGTATATTTATGGGCTTATTCTAATTTTATGTTTGTGCTTTTCGAAATCTAATCAGGGAGTGTATTGGAGAGTGACAGGAAACTATTAGAGAGAAAAAAAGTGGAAAAGATTAGGATGTGATGCTGGTCAGATTCAAACGTGTGCCGCCACATATCAACTAACAAGTCTGTTTGTGTTACAAAGCGCACGTCTGCATTTGAACCAAAGATCTGTTTTTACATAAAATAAGAATGTTTTAAAGCATTAATTAAATGATTTGAATTAAAACGTGCTGTTGATAAAAATACGTAAATTACATTGTCCTTCAGAAGTCTGGAAACACTCTAAGGAAAGTGTTTTAGGAAAAAAAAACATTTGTATAAATTATCATCATTTTGTGATGACTTTGTACTAAACAGGACTAAATCAAGCTATAAAACATTCATTTATATTTAATCAAAAAGAAAATAATTATTTCTGATGAATGCTAGTTGATTTAATGCATTTATGCCAAGAAATAATAAGGATTTATGCTGATAATGGCATGGGTAATTATTTTAAAAATTAGGCAAGGGAACTGCATATCATTTTAGTCACAGTAAAATGGACTAAAATGAATATGACATGACAAAATATTGATTCAATTTTAAAGTCAGCAAGAATGAAAAACTGACTCCATTTAATGAAATAAAACAAAATCAAATAATACTTATTTCATCTTAACAACTTATCTTTTCTCAGTACAATCAAATCAAAAACAAAACAAAATAATAAAATAAAATAAAGCTTTTCACAATCTACATCACGTTTCATCTTAAAAACTTGTCTTTCCTCAATAAAATAAAATAAAATGAAATAAAAACAAAAAACAAAATTAAATTAACTAGTGCTTATTTTCACAATCTACTTGAATTTCCTCAATAAAACCAAATCAAATAAAAAATTAAATTAAATAAATAAAATAAAATAAAATAAATAATAAATAATAAAATAAAAAAATCTTATTTTCACAATCTACATCACGTTTTATCTTAACAACTTGCCTTTCCTCAATAAAATAAAATAAAACAAAAAAAAACAAAATTTAATTAACTAATGCTTATTTTCACAATCTACATCATGTTTCGTCTTAACAACTTGCCTTTCCTCAATAAAACCAAATCAAATCAAAAATAAAATAAAATTAAATATATAAAATAAAATAAAATAAATAATAAATAATAAAATAAAACTAATCTTATTTTCACAGTCTACATCATGTTTCATCTTAACAACTTGCGTTTCCTCAAAATCAAATAAAATAAAATCAAATAAAAAATAAAACAAAATTAAATTAAATTAAATAACGCTTATTTTTACAATCTACATCACGTTTCGTCTTAATAACTTGCCTTTTCTCAATAAAACCAAATCAAATAAAAAATAAAAATAAATAAAAATTAAATAAATAAAATTAAATAAATAATAAATAATAAAATACAATTAATCTTATTTTCACAATTTACATCACGTTTCATCTTAACAACTTGCGTTTCCTCAATAACATAAAATCAAATCAAATACAAAATAAAATTAAATAAAATAAATAATAAATAATAAAATACAACTAATCTTATTTTCACAATCTACATCACGTTTCATCCTAACAACTTGCCTTTCCTCAATAAAACCAAGTCAAATAAAAAATAAAATTAAATAAAATTAAATAAATAAAATTAAATAAATATAAATAATAAAATAAAACAAATTTTATTTTCACAATCTACATCACGTTTCATCTTAACAAATTGCATTTCCTCAAAAAAATAAAATTTAATTAAATTAAATTAAACTAAATTAAATAATGCTTATTTTCACACTCTACATATCGTTTCGTCTTAACAACTTGCCTTTCCTCAATAAAACCAAATCAAACAAAAACATAAAATAAAATAAAATAAATAAAATTAAATAAATATAAATAATAAGATAAAACAAATTTTATTTTCACAATCTACATCACGTTTCATCTTAACAACTTGCCTTTCCTCAATAAAAAAATAAAATAAAAAAAATACATAACAAAATAAAATAAATCTTATTTTCACAATCTACATCAAGTCTAATCTTAACAACTTGCCTTTACTCAATAAAATAAAATAAAATAAAATAAAGCTTTTCACAATCTACATCACATTTCATCTTAACTTGCCATTCCTTAATAAAATAAAATAAAGCTTAATTTCACCATCTACATCACATTTTATCTTTCCTCTGTCACTTAAACTATACAGAATATTGGATAACAACAAATAACCGAATAGCTATTTAAACTTTTTTTTTTTCTTTTAACACATTTAGTCTGGATCTATTCTACTACTCCTAATAGATAAACTCAAGTCCAACCATACATTTTTTCCCTCCGTAAATATCCCGTACACGGTGTAAGTGTAGACCTGATTGGCAGTGCCAGTTTTCTATGGGTTCTGCACTCAATGAGAGATCTGTCACTCTCAGCGGAGGGCTCAGCAAGACGGGCCGCTGGACAGAGAGATGGAGAGATCAGTGTTGACAGACGGGATTTGACCAGAGACAAAGAGAGGCTGCCCAATTACACGCTTATGCAAGCGGGAAGCGTTACAACCAGAAATCCTCGCCCTTTACCTCTCCGGTGCCTGTCATGATCGTCACTCAGTCCTCACTTCCACCTCACTTCCTATGAATCACACTGACAAAACAGACCATGCAATCTCTTAGCCAATGACTGCCTATTCTCTGGGCGTGGGAGCCTGCCAGCAACTGTCTTCACATCTTAAGGCCCTATCATGCTTAAGATGATACCTGCACAACAGAAACAGTAGTGACCATGGGACAAACTAGGAGTGCTTGAGGAGATACTAGAAGTGCTTGAGGAGATACGAGAAGTACTAGAAGCTTCAATATCTAAATGCAAATAATTATGCCAATAAATCTTTGCTGACTCTGAAAACGGAGTAAGAAAGACAGAAAATGACTGACTTGAAAGTTCTTGTGAACACAAACTTTGTGGCTTTGTGCATGAGGTAACCCGAATTACCCTGAATGAAACAGACACGCTTTGTGAACTGTATCACTGCCAAAACCCCAACATGAAAAATGTATTGCAAAAGGGTTGAGGATTTACAAGATTTGTGGCTAATACGCTCGAGTCTGACATTTTGCCTTGCTAAGACTGGAAGCTGGCCTTTCATAGAATAAGTCTCTTTTTGGGATAGAGAGCTTTGTACCTCTCTAAAGGTAATAACTCATCTAAATCCATGTCACCTCATACTAAATTCTCTTAACAAACAGGTGTAACAGACTCACTCTAATTGGTTCAATCGGGATACTGTTCTCAGAACAGTTTCACACTCTCTGTGCTGTCACCTTGACAAGTGTGAAGGAAGGAAGACGAAATACAGCGACAAGACGCGTGACAGCACCTGGAATTAAAGTTCAAATGGCAATTAAAAACTGTAAATTTTGTAAGAGAGCCGATCTGTCTTAAAGGGACAGTTCACTAAAAAAAAAAACAATTCTAAGATCATTTATTCACCCTCAAACCTCTATTAAAAGAATAGCTGAAAGACTTAGCTGAAAATCTACTCACCCTCAGGCCATCCAAGATATAGATGAGCTGCTTTTTTTATCAGAGGAGATTTGGAGAAATTTAGCATTACATCACTTGCTCAGCAATGGATCCTCTGCAGAGTCCAAACAGCTGATAAAAGCATCACAACAATCCACAAGTAATCCTCACGACTCCAGTCCATCAACTAACATCTTGCTTGTAAGAAACAAATCCATCATTAAGATGTATTTAATGTCAAACTGTTGCTTTCAGCTAAAAAACGTCCTCTATTCATAAGCAATCAGGAAAAAATATTCACAAATCAAGCACCGTTTACAAGTGAAAACAATCCAAAACTCTTCTGATCAAACATGTTTGTGGACTTTTAATCTGAGAGAACAACATGGGGTCGACTGTTTCCACTGGAGGTCATATGGGTTTTCGAAAAATCCAGGGTGTAAAATACATGATTTTTGTTGGGGTTTACCTGGTAAATTCGCATTCCAGGGTCTAAATATGGCGTTATTGTGGTCGCTTCAACCTATGGACATCAAAAACAACCACGGACATTGCAACACAAATGGTAGTCCTCACTAACTTGCTCAAGTACTCCTCTCTGTACGAATTACATCAGCCAGCTGACCAATCAGAGTATAGTAGGCTTATGGAAGGGAGGAGCTTACAGACATGACGCTTAGAAGTTATTCAAATGAACCGCTTCGAAATCATTGACAAATGACTATGTATAAATGTAACAATGTTTTCTGACCTTAGATGCATGTAAACCTGTTGTAGGGGACCCCAACACACACACACACACACACACACACACAAAAAAAAAACCATACGACCTGCTCTTTAAAGTTAAAATGCCTTAATTGATGGATTGGAGTCGTGTGGATCACTGAACTCTCATTCTGACGGCATTCATTCACTGCAGTGGATCCATTGGTAAGCAAGTGATGTAATGCTAAATCTCCCCAAAACTGTTTGTGATGAAGAAACAAACTCATCTACATATTGGATGGCCTGAGGGTGAGTAAATTTTCAGTAAATTGGCATATTTCTTTAATTTTATTCAGTGGAACACAAACTGAGAAAAAATTGTGTGGAAAAAATTGTTATATTACTTTTCCACACAGTGATTAATAATGAATAAATTAAAATAAATAAGTAATTGTACAAATAAATATATATTTAAATTAAATGTTGCTTTTTGGAATTTGACAACCCCTTGTTAATAATAACAATAATTATAATACATTTTATTTATAAAGCACTTAACATGTTAAAGAAAATCTCAAAGTGCTACAGAGAATGCAATAATAATATACAACAATACATCAAACTAAAAACACAAAAATTAAACATTAAAAACCTTCTTAAAAAGAAATGTTTTTAGACCCCTTTTAAAAGCATCAGTTGTTTGTGGAGCCCTCAAATATTCAGGGAGGGCATTCCACAGACGAGGGACAGCAGCACAAAAGGCTCGATCCCCAATTCTTTACATTTTCTTTGTTTTTGTTCAACAGATAAAGACAGGAACAATATGTGGGCACATATTTTTATCTTTTTGTAAAAATATCCCTATAATGCAAAGTCTCGAGATTCTGTCCTGAGAGACAGCTACTGAATGTTTTGCAAAGTTTGACTTTTGTCACGACTGAATTAGCTACATTGTTTCTTCTCAGAAGGACTTGGGTTTGTCTAAAGAATAAAAGCTTTTCCCCCCTCTTTTCACGCTCTAAACACAATTATAGATGACAGTGATTAGGCGTCTGTCTCTGCAGCCCTGACATCCGCTTTTTAATGGCTCAACTGAAGCCTGTGAATTGAATTCATCTGGAGATATTTTCCACGCCTCAATCGATGTGTGAAAGAAGGTAAACTGTGAAAAAAGCTGCCTCGTCTTTTTCTCCGATTTAATGATGTTGAAAGCTCGGCCTACTGACTGTTTAGAACAAATCCATTACCACAGCATATGTAAAATGTATTGGCTGGCCTTGTCATGTAAGCATAAGATATTAAAGGAATACTGGGCGCTTTCAGAGAGGTCAGTGTGAGTGTGTACGGACGAGCTGAAGGCTGAAGCTGCTGTGCAGTCCCTGTGGGAAGAGGGAGTCCACGGATATCGATCTGTCTAGTTAAGACCACTAACAGTGTATGCCACAGATGAGAGGAGAATAGAACAAGGGATCACAGAGGTCGCTGAGAACAGTCTACTCCGCTGAGTCACAATACTGACCATTTCGCGGATGGAGGTTGAGGGTGGAAGTTGGGCAGGGATAGAAACTCGACTTTGCTATTTAAATTCCCCAAGAAATCAAAATTTGTTTTTTAGTATGAACATGTTAGCCTTAAGCTAGTGTACTCTAAAACGATGACAAAATTAGCATTTACAAGATATAAGCATTCAAAACGTACAGTCTCTAAGTACCACCAACATGGGTTTTGATGACATCAGCCTCCACTTTAGCTTCTCATCAAATGCATCATCCAATCAAATGTTCTCTAGAATCCGAAGCGCCCCGCCCCCTACACTATAAAAACACGCTGAAGCTGCGGTTGAAATTGGTCACTTGTTAACAGAATTAGTGTTTTCTCTACGGTGAATGGCACGTAGTGCACTATATAGGAGACAGGGAACGATTCAGACAGTGTAAATATGCTTTCCATTGGGGCGAAAGAAGTCTGGTTTTGCACTGTCTCACACGAACCGCCACAAGGCGCACACAATCTGCTCTGGTCCAGAGACACAATAGCACAGAGTGGATAATATGCATGAATCGGCACAGACCATAAAATGTACGTAAATTAGACCCATTTAAATTCTACACAGAATGCTACTGTATATTTTATAGCTATATGGATGAGACCGTGACTGGCAAATGCTGCTTTACCAGTCTTACCGTTCTGGCTCAAGCTGTTATATAAATTAAACGTTATTGGCTATTTAAAAAGGGGGCGAGGCTGTTTGATATGTCCCGCCCTATCTTCCAGTTTCAGTCGAAATTATGTCAACAGAATAAC
>JAHKKF010524145.1:0-22482 GCA_019740295.1 Labeo calbasu | reverse complement strand
AATATAAATATAAATATAAATATAAATATAAATAATAATAAAAAATAATAAGCTGCTGTTTGAATAACAATAATATTAATAATGTTTCTTAAGCACAAAGTCAGCATTTTGCAATTATTTATGAAGGATTGTGTGACACTGAAGACTGGAGTAATGATGTTGAAAATTCAGCTTTGACATCAAAGGAATAAATTACCTTTTAAAATATATTAATATAGAAAACAGTTTTATAAATTGTATTTTTTTTTTCACTGACTGTTTGATCAAACGACTGTAGCCTTTCTTTTGAAACATTCATTTATTTATTTTCATAAATATTGTTTTTTTTTTTATTTCTGGTCTTCTAATAAAAACATTTCGTTTCTAACTATATTTATGCACAGTTGTATTAATATAATGCAACATTATTGTAATGATGATTTGATTTTATTACGGTATCATTTTTCACTTATGTGGCACCATGTGAAGGAAATAAAATTACTGCACTTTAAAATCTTGATAAATCTCCGATGGATGTAATTTGTATTAATATTTAACTGTGCACTCACAGACATTCTTCACTGAATTAAATGAGAATTTATACGTTTTAAACTCTAAAACCAGTATTTGTGTGGTTAGTGTTACATCTGGAGACAGCAAGGGTAATGTTTAGGTCATGTAAGGTGATGGTGAGCTCAGAGGTTGTTTATTCTATGAAAGTCTCTCAGAACCACTCTTGTTGGAGGAAATAAAATGTCTGTTTCCATGGTGATCAGGATATTGGAAGGTGCACGTCTTTGAGTTTGGCCTGCTTCTTACCTTCTGTGAAAAATTGTGCAAGGAGTCATTTGTAAGCCGCAGTGCCTGAAGCAATTACAGACAGGAAGCCGTGCAAGCTAAGCAGCGATTCTCAAAAAGTTCAGTCACCTCAGCATTAGACAAATTAATGACTTTCTTCACAAAGCGGGTTCTCTCGCTGCTGTTCCACACTTTTCATTTGCTCCCCTAGTTCAATGAACAACAGAAGTGAAATTAATTTGTCTGCCGTTTCAGTTGTAATTCCCATTTTTAACTCCCAGCTGTTGAATTGACACTGAACTAGCATATCAAGCAAGTTAATTAAATGGTTAGTTTAGTGCAACACAAAAAGATGAGTTTAAAAGAACAAAACAACACCATACAGTTAATTTGACTTGTAAAGACAAAATATTTGTTTGAGAAACAGACTAAAAAGTAAGTCATTATTCACTAGTTTTTAGTTTTTCCTGCAGCTCTGAAATCCCATTTGTGCTCTCATACTAATGTTCATTCAAAATCTGACAGCTGAAGGATTGTGCAGCCCTCCAGACATGCAACCTACATTTGTCTTTTTGTGAACAAGTAAATATCTGATTGAGTAAATCTCTAATTTGAGCTCTCATCGACCCTATCCTGTCATTTAGTTAATTAGATTTGCTTCCCCGTTCCTCCCGATTTCTTTCCGATTAGAGTCTTCTCAGTGGCTTAGAGGTCAAATGTGGTAGTGATTCACTAATTAAAGGTTTTTTTGTCTGTGTTTATGTGTTTTGTTTGTGAGCAGGTTGTAAATTGGCTGGAGGGTCCTGGCACAGAGCAGCTCCGCACGCAGTGGGGGATCGGAGACTCCATTCGCGCGTCTCAGGCCTTGCAGCAGAAACACGAGGAGATTGAGAGTCAACATAGTGTAAGTACAACTATAATCTCTGACTTGTGCATGTGGCTTTTGTGGTATGTCTAGCCTCTTTGAAATACAAAGGGAGGCTTTTGGAAGAATTTTCACATGGGTCTATTTCATACAAAGATAGTTTGGAATGACCATGTCAGGTGAGAGCCAAAAATGACATAGAAAGTAGCATGAAACTCATCTGTATGGCTCATGCACTATATTCCAGGTCTTCTCAAATCATACAAGTCAGACTGTGTGTGTGTGTGTGTGTGTGTTAAATAAATAATAGCATTTTGATGCTTAAAGCTGCATATGTTTTGGTTAAAAATAATCATTTATTGAGCAAGTACATAACCAATCAGTGTTCAGATTATCTCCTTACCTTAGCCCAATTCGCAGTGTTAAGCTTGAAAAATGTTTTCTAATTTGAGTGGTTTGGGTCATTCGTCACATCTGTAGACATAAAAAAGGAGTCCTGGTTAGTATGCTATATCACTTGTGGATGCTGCAGCTGGCAGATCATTTGTAGCCTTTTCTTACAGCAGCTGGAATAATTTAAACTTGTCATTTTGAGAATAGAGTCTTAAACGGTGCATGATGGTAATGAAACACATAAGTGACCGAAATTAGATTATATTCCAGTTTTAATTGTGCATCTGATTACAGATAAGTGAGATTACGCTGTACTTACAAAAGATTTGGATTTCGAAGAGAACGAGGAACATTAAAATTGCTTTTTGAGGGTAAAAACAATTACTTTCAATGGCATTTGAATGGTGTAATAATTACAGATTAGACTGTACAGAAATTGAAATGTGCAGATAACGCTATTACACACTAAATACATGCAGCCACACATTGTTCATATTAACATTAACATTTTGAGAGCAAAGTATAACAACAATAGTTTGCACGGATCAACGATTGTAGATTTCGTCACCGTTGGTAGTGTGATTTATTGCACTTTTAGTGGTCAGAGCAAAACATGGCAGACATGTTACTTGTTCAGATGACATTTTCCAGTGAAGCTACTTATCTTGGACATACTTTCAAGATGTAGTATCTGTAATTCCAAAGTAAAGTGAATATCCATACTGATGTGTTGACTGACAACCCATATATACACCTCAAAACGTTAGGTTCATCCGTGCTGAGGCCAGTGCACAACCCTCGTAAAAACAATAATTCCGCAAATAGCTGCAATTTCAAGTTTCAAACAAAGAGGCAAAACTTAAGAACTGCAGCTTCAGGCATTTTGTGTATATTTAAATGTATAGAAATAAATGTGGGTGTGTAAATTATTAGGGGTTCAAGCGCGTAGCGCTAAAACACTATTGTAATTGTTAGAATGGCCAAGGATCAGCGATCTCCACATAAAACAGACCAAACCGTAAGTCTTAGAGGCTTGAAACTTGTAGGGATGGTAGTACTCACACTGTCTACAACATCACCAAGGCTCTCCCCAGTCGGCCTTACGGGGGCGCTACAAAAAACAAAAGTACAAAATCGCTCCAACCATCAATTGCAGGTTCAGGTATCTTGTGTCACTGGAATCCTTGGCTCATCATTGACACAACGCATGCCTCAGATTCAATCGTGAACCTGGCAGAATTTTCGAGTGTTTTGGATTTAAAAAAAAAAAACATACTTTTGCGAACTAGTCCTAGATTTTTCACCTGATAGGTCCCAAACCAGTCCAGGAAGATTCTCTGGAGACTGAATATAGATAATTATCAAAATGTAAGGTTGAACTTTCGACTCCCCATCGCAAATGGATGGCAAAACTTTCGAAAGGGGCAGGGGCTCAGAACACCCATGTAAGAGCTCAATCTGAGGTCACAGGAAATAAATCAAAGAACTTGGCCACTTGGTGGCGCAATAAGAGGTCGCATTTATCAAAGGCATAAACAATTGTACATTGCGTGGTTTTTAGCACATGCACACAATATTCATATCATATGATAGAATTCCTCATTCCGGACAACTTTGTTTCTAGAACCACTGCTGTCAGTCAAATTGTTTGTTAAATGATCAAGATGATGTTAAAAAAAAAAAAAAAAAAAAAACTACTTTTGCAAACTAATCCCTCAGTCTTGGAAAAAAAACACTGCGGTTAAAATGCTCTGGAGTCTTAAGGTCAATACTTGTCAAAATGTTAAAATTGACAATTTTGGGAAGGTGCTTGAACCCCTGTAATCACTGCTTGCAGCTGTATTATAGAACCACTGTTGTACACTATAAAACTTAAACAATCAGAGCTGCTAAGTGAAAAATGTGCAGTAACATGTCTTTTATTCTATTGTGTTCTTGTGTTACGAGCTTTTTTTTGTTATGCCAAATTTGCTGAAGTCAGTCAGAAGACCCTGAAATGCCACATGCTGCAGTTTATGTCCTGCCAGTAGGTGGCAGTATTGGTGCATTTTATTTAAGGGAATCACATGCTGCTCTTCTGGATTATATCGCAGTATGTTTTGTGTCTGATTATGCACACTTTGTTTGGAGAAATCACAATATATTGTGTTTAGATTCATTTTGAACCTTTGATTTAGGCTACCTAATAGATTTAAGTAGATAAAGGCATCAATCAAAGCTTTATGCATTTGATTTGCTTTAAATTGGTGGTTTTTACCCGCAGATTTGCACACAGCCAGTTTTCCTGAAGGTCATCTGTTTGGCTGTCTGTGTTAGGAGTGGTTTGTGGTGTGCTCTTGGCTTGTCTGAAGTAGTTACTGCCTCTGTATTTCTTCGGTGTGGTTTGTGGCTCAGTGAAATCACAAACAGCCTCTTTGATTTACAGGGATAGGGATCTCTGTGACGTAGAGTTGTTGGTATTGATGTCTTGTTACAGGAAGGTGTTGTTTTGGAGTGTGTGTGTGACTCGGTAGCTTTATGGTTTGTTGAACAGCGGCCTCTTTGTCACGTTGCGTCAGGAACTCAGCCAATTATAGACATGGTTCAAACTGTAGGTTGTGTAAAAGTGATTTAGTCGTTAGTCAGTATGCAATGTGTAGCCATAGTGGTGGGCTTTTCTAGAAGATAGTTTAGCAGTGGTGTTATTACTTTTTTTTTTTTTTATGATTTTATCACATTTTTCTGGTGCGAGGACCCTGTTAGAATCGCTCAATGATTCTTCTTCAAAATGAATCACATTTCTAAGGGCCTAAAAATGCTCAAACTCATGAAACTTTGCACTTATGCCAAAGTGGTGTAAATTTACATAAATTTGATAGGGGTTTCAGGAGTGGGTGTGGCGAAGTACGAAGTCCGAAACCCAACAGGAAGTGTGTTATTTTGAATTTTCTCAGCAAGCTTTGTGCTGTTTTTGCCATTTTCAGGCATCCTATATAAAATATCCTTCTAGAGATTTAAACCGATTAACACCAAATTTTGTCAGTGTAATCTAAAGCCTTTTGAGACATTAAATTGTAAAGATCTTGAGTTTTCGCTGAAGGGCGTGTCTGTGGCGGCCTGACAAACTTTGTTTCGCCATGAAAAAGGAAGTTGTTATAATTCAGGCATACAATGTCCAATCTGCACCAAAATTCACATGTTTGATAAGAGTCCTGTCCTGAACACATGGCCATGACCATATTCACTTATAGCCATAGCGCCACCTGCTGGCAACACGAAGTGGCATGTTTTACGCTCTAACAAACTCCTCATAAAGATTTAGTGACATCAACATTGTATTTGCTCAGTCTACTCTAAAGGCCTTTGCAATGTTAAATTGCAAAGATCTTGAGTTTTCATTAAAGGGTGTGTTCGTGGCGGCCTGACAAAGTTTGATGTTTCATCATGGGAATAGAAGCCCTGATGGCACACATACATCATGGAGACCTCTATTTGGTGTCTGCATTTACATCTGAAAGACATATTTTTTAGAGCGTTTGCTCATCTGCAATACGTATATTGGACGTTTCCTCAGATGTCAAATAGACGTCTATTAGATGTCTATTAGATGATTTAGAATGTATGTAAAACTGACGTCTTACAGATGTCTGTCAGAAATTTGTACACAGCAGACGCTTTCCAGATCAAGTGATCTTTAACAGACGTCTTACAGACGTACGTGTGATATCGGGGAGGTGTTGTAGCTCAGACATGTGATGTCCGATCTGCCCCAAACTTCACATGTTCGATAAGAATCCTGGCCTGAACACAAGGCCAATATCCTGTAATAATCATAGCGCCACCTGCTGGCAACAAAAAATTACTTGTTTTACACTAGCTTAAACATGCAATGTCCAATCTGCACCTAACTTTGTTTGGCAAGAGTTCTGTTTGAAGACATTTAAAGGCTAATATTCAGTTATAATCATAGCGCCACCTGTTGGCAACAGGAAACATCATGCTTTTCACTACCTCAAACATACCATGTTCAATCTGCACCAAACTTCATGTTTTATAAAAATGCTGGCCTGAAGACATCTACATGCCAATGTCCAGTTATAGTCATAGCGCCACCACCTGGTAGCAGGAAGTTTGCAGCATATAACTGACTTTGTCATATTCCTTCTATAGTTACCACTTTAAATGCATATTGCCCAACGTTCGCTGTTTTCCAAACCGTTTTCCACCCCAGACGGGTGCGAGGGCCCTTTCAACGCTGCTTGCAGCTTTAATTAACTTAACTTTAATAAAACATATAGAAAATAGAAAATAGATGGTAAATTGAACATTTTGTTAACTACAAACAAACATTTGATTAGTTTGTTTAATAAAGAGAATTTAGTGGCCTTGTCATCAGTCCATAAACTGCAAATGTTCTATATTTTAGAGATTTTGTGGTGTTTGTGAATCTTTTGTGTATATTTATGTTTCATGGGAGCTGTTGTATCCATTTGGCCTGCAGCATTGCTGTACTGTGTTTATGGACCTGTGGTCTTTATGAGTGCTGGTGGTTTGTTTAACTGTGTATTAACAGCTCATGTCATGCTGTTTGCTGCAGGAGTGGTTTGCTGTTTACGTGGAGCTGAACCAGCAGATCGCAGCGCTGCTGAGCGCAGGAGATGAAGAGGATCTGATGGAGCTCAAGGGTCTGCAGCAGCAGCTCAGTGACGTCTGCTACCGGCAGGCCAGCCAATTAGAGTTCAGACAGAACGTCCTGCAGTCTGCCCATGAGTTCCACATGACTGCACAAGATGTAAGATTCAATACCATCAGATTATATCACTAGACCTTCATGGAATCTGCATTCACAGAATTGCAATTAAAGCTCTGCGAATTTCCACAGAACACAAACATGTGCGTGTAGATACAAGAAAGTATTTCGGCTACTTTGATGCTTCCGCTGTCAGTAGATGCAGGTTAATACTATCAGTTCAACATGAAATCAAATTTGAACATTTTTGCTTTTCAAGCAGAGAGTTCTGCTTTTTTTAATTCATTTGTGCATCTCTATGGAATGAAATCTAATCATCTCATCTCTGAAATACATTTTCTTTTCATTTAATTGTATGAATCCCACTTAGATTTTCATCACCTTGCCCCACTGTGGTATTTAACACCCACTTTTTGCTATCCTATCCAAATTCCAGAAGGATAAAAATCAAGTCTCGCCCTGCTTTCTATTTTTTTTTGTTTTTTTTGTTAAGTATCCTGTACCCCTTGGGTGTTTATCAAATTACAGAAATATCTTGAAGTCAACATAAAATGCCATTCACAGGCTATTTACACACATTTAAAGCCACACATTTCCTCCCCAGTCAGCACAGAAAATGAGTGTATGTTTTCATTGTGTGCTTACATAATTTATAATGCCTTTTAAGTAATATTTTATTGATTGTTTCAACAGTATGTGAATATATACATACGTACATGTATAGCAAGCTGCTTTCTGATGCCACTGTTATGTGTTTGTCTTAGTTGTCCCAGCAGTTAGACGGGCTATTAGGCATGCTGTGTGCAGACGTCGCCCCTGCAGATGGAGCTGCAATCCAGCAAACTCTAAAACATCTGGAGGAGAAACTCAAGAGCGTAGGTTAGGAAGCTCTGCTTTTCTACTTATATGCCTGATCCTGGTTCATGCAATTAAAATCTGATAAACCAGAATTTTTTGTGGTTATGCGTAAGTATCATGAAACCATATGTTTGATTTTCAAGAAATAAAATTAACCTCAGCTGGTCACCTTGTATCATTTGGAGGTGTGTCTTATCATGAAACATAAAAAAAAAAGAAAAATTGTCTAGACACTTGTATACAAAGTGTCTAATTACCAAAAAAACCCAAACAAAATTAAACTGACATAAGGTGTTCATTAAAACAAAAGTGAAATGCGCTACTCTACTTGCTAATTGGTTCTTAAAACCGCATATACATTCTTAGTGGTTTAGTTGTTTTAATAGATAGATGCCTTGTAAACGCAACCTTTATTTTTCAGATTGACTGACATCTGAATCTTAAAATAAAAAAAAAAAGAAATTCCACATGTGCACACTGTGTATTGGATCTCTCGCTGTTTTCCAGAGGGTGCCTTGCAAAGCTTGAGAGAAAAAGGCCAAGTACTGCTTGACCAGATGTCTACCCAGACGTCCTTTTCTTATGGCAAGGATGTAAGCATTGAGAACAAAGAGAATATCGACCATATTCACAGCGTCATGGAAGACATGCAGCTCCGCAAACAAAGGTTCCTCTTTTCATGAATTTTTTTTTTTTTTTTTTTTTTTTGTCATGGACACTGGACTTCTAGTGTACCAAGAGAATGCGAAGATCTGATCACTTGTGTTTTATAGATGTGAGGACATGGTCGATGTCAGGAGACTCAAGATGCTGCAGATGGTACAGCTCTTCAAGTGTGAGGAAGATGCGTCACAGGTCAGAGCTTGAAATTCAAATGGAAAGACTCTTTGAAGTGCGTCTGTGGTTCCTGAGGGGCTGTAAGGGCTGTTTAATTTCTTTACAGGCGGTGGAGTGGTTAGGAGAGTTGCTCGATGCTTTGTTGAAGACCCACATTCGACTGGGAGATGATTCGCAAGAAACCAAAGTGCTGCTGGAGAAACACAAGAAGTTTGTGGATGTTGCACAGGTATTTCAAGGTTTTGAAATTCCTCTGCTGGCACACACAGTCTAAAAGAAGTCCACTTCCAGAACATAAATTTACAGATAATGTACTCACCCCCTTGTCATCCAAGATGTTCATGTCTTTCTTCAGTCATAAAGAAATTGTCTCTTGAGGAAAACATTTCAGGAATGAAAATGTCTTCTCTCGTCTCTGCGATGCACATGCGTAGTCTGTGTAATCTAGGTCAATACAGTTAGGGTATGTAGAAAAACTCCTGTCTCGTTTTCTTCTTCAACGTCAAAATCATCCTACATCGCTGTTTTACCTTTTTTTGTAAAGGCGTTTGATCTTCTCTGCATGTTCACTTTGTAAACACTGGGTCAATACTTCTGCAGAGATGTAGGATGATTTTGAAGTTGGGAAAGAAAAAGCGATGGGAGTTTTTCAACATACCTTAACTGTCCATATTGAACCGGAAAAAAGAGAGTTCTCGCAGAGCTAGACAAGACGAGCAATTGAGGTTAAAAAGTATATAAATGGTCAATTTGTTTTTGAAAATGACTGATCGTTTTGCTAGATAAGACCCTTCTTCCTTGGCTGGGATGTTTTAGAGCCATTTGAAGCTGCATGTAAACTGCATTTTGGAAGTTCAAACTAAACTATAACACCACTGTATGGAGAAAAATTCAGGAATGTTTTCCTCAAGAAACATAATTTCTTATCGACTAAAGAAAGATAGACATGAACATCTTGGATGACAAGGGGGTGAGTAAATTATCTGTAAATTTTTGTTCAGGAAGTGAACTTCTCCTATAATAAATCAGCATTATATGATCTGAATTTTCCACCATTATTATTATTAATAACATTAAAAAAAGTATATTTTTTATATAAAACATGACTTTTATTGTTGTATTATATATTATATTCATGAATTTATTTTACATTTATATATAAACATTTATTTATTTTATATTTTACCAATAGAATAGTGTTGGTCTAATAGCAGTTTAATCCTCAGATTTTCAGGAATTAAAATAATTCCTTCCTTTTTTTTTTTTTTTTTTTTTTTTTTGGAAATGTATTGCAGGTAAGGTAAAGGTAAAAAAAAAAATATTTTCAGTATCAAACGTGATTTAGGAAATGTTTCAGTCTTGTTAAAAGTCCTGTTTTCCTTCTATGTGTGTATGTATGAGAAATTATTTTTTATGTTTTTTGTATCATATTAGAGTGTCCAGCACATGTTTTGTTATTTGTTCACTGTAACAGCTTCCTTTTCTGCTTTCAGAGCACCTATGATTACGGCCGCCAGTTGCTGCAGGCCACAGTGGTGCTGTGCCAGTCTCTGCGTTGTACCACCCGCTCCTCAGGGGACACGCTGCCCAGACTCAACCGTGTGTGGAAACAGTTCACGGTCACGTCTGACGAGAGGCAGCACAGGCTGGAGATGGCCAGTGCTTTCCACACAGCTGCAGAGAAGGTTGGTGCAGTTTTACAGAACAAGTGTCATACTAAATTTAAAAGAGTAGTTTAAGGAAAACCATTGTTAGCTTAACTGTATTTATGACCTTATAAATAACCGGGTCTGCCTGTTGGCAGTACTAAGGGATTTTTATTGCATGTTTATTCATGTTGATGCTGGAGGAAATCTGCATATTCATGTCTATTTTTAGCAAAGTCAAATGAAAGCAAACACATTTATAAACCTACAGTGGGGTTCAAAAGACTGAATTTGCATTTTACTTATTTAATACTTGTTTTTTCCTTTATTATTATTATTATCATCATCACCATCATTATCATTGTAGTGAAAAGTCTGGGAATATTGTATTTGAGTTGGGATGCCACAGTCTATCCGAACCCTGATGATTTTGATGTAGGCTTTTGGACTGCACTGTATGTTAAACTAATTTCTCAATAATAATAATAATAATAATAATAGTAATTGCATTCCAAGATTTTAGAGAAGACTAGACTGTTTACAAACTTTCCAGCTGTAGTGATCCAGAGCTCTGTAATATACATTTGAGGTCAGAAGTTTACATACACCTTGCAGAATCTGCAAAATGTTAATTGTTTCACCAAAATAAAAGGGATCATACAAAATGCTTGTTATTTTTTATTCAGTACTGACCTGAATAAGATATTTTACATAAACAATGTTTACATATAGTCCACAAGAGAAATTAATAGTTGAATTAATAAAAATGACCCGTTCAAAAGTTTACATACACTTGATTCTTAATACTGTGTTGTTACCTGAATTTTTTGTTTTGTTTAGTGATAGTTGCTCATGAGTGGCTTGTTTGTTCTGAACAGTTAAACTGCCCGCTGTTCTTCAGAAAAATCCTTCAGATCCCACAAATTCTTTGGTTTTTCAGCATTTTTGTGTATTTGAACTGTTCCCAACAATGACTGTATGATTTTGAGATCTATCTTTTCACACTGAGGACAACAGAGGGACTACAGAGGACAACTATTACAGAAGGTTCAAACGCTCACTGATGCTTCAGAAGGAAACACAATGCATTAAAAGCCAGAGGTGTAAACTTTTGAACAGAATGAAGATGTGTACATTTTTCTTATTTTGTCTAAATATCTTATTTTTTTCATTTAGTACTGCCCTTCAAAAGCTACAGAAGATAACTTACATATTTCAGAGAAGGCAACAAGTTAAATTTACACTGATTTTCAAATTCAAAAAGTTTTCACCCCCCGGCTCTGTGTTTCCATCAGAAGCATCAGTTCCTCAGTTGTCCTCAGTGTGAAAAGATGGATCTCAAAATCATAGGGTTCAAATACACAAAAATGCTGAAAAACCAAAGAATTTGTGGGAAATTAAGGATTTTCCTGAAGAACAGCAGGTCAGTACTAAATAAAAAATAACATGCATTTTGTATGATCTCTCTTATTTTGGTAAAATAATGAACATTTTACAGATTCTGCAAGGTGTATGTAAACTTTTGACTTCGACTGTATCAGACAGTGACAGGCTTTCTCCCTGCTTTCAGATTCTGAGAGAAAGCCCTGAATTAGCTGAGCTGATGGTGGATGTAGAGGCATATGAAGAGGTGGAGACGGTGGGGAAAGGTCTGCTGGACAGGCTAACTGTGCCAGTCATTTTCCCTGATGGGTAAGAACTGAAAGACCAAAGTACAGTGCACCTATCAAACTCTTTGACTCCTTTATTTTTTCCTAAAAGGATAGTTCAACCAAAAATGAAAATTCTGTCATTAATTACTCACCCTCATCTCGTTCCAAACCTGTAAGACCTTTGTTCATCTTCCTAACACAAAATAAGATATCTTTGATGAAATCCGAGAGCTTTCTGACCTTATATAGACCGCAACGCAACTACCACGTTCAAGGCCCAGAAAGGTAGTAAGGACACTTAAGGTTAAAATGGCAAAGACTGGCACGGAAGAGAAGAAATTATTGAATAAAGTTGTTTGTTTTGCACACAAAAAGTATTCTCATAGCTTCTTAAAATTAAGGTTGAACTACTGTCACATGACTGTTTTATCAGTGTCCTTACTACCTTTCTGGGCCTTGAATGTGGTAGTTGCATTGGTGTCTATGCAGGGTCAGAAAGCTCTCGGATTTCATCAAAAATATCTTGCTTTGTATTCCAAAGATGAAAGAAGGTTTAGAACAACATGGGCAATTAACTATAGAATTTTAATTTTTGGGTGAACTATTGCACCTTAGTTCGCCTCAAACTAATTTAAGCTTAAGCTTTTAATATTTATTTCCTCAACTGGTTGCTTTATCATCATGGCCTGTTATTTAATAATCACCAAGATGGAAATGTTTTATTTTTCCCGTCGTTTCCCTCCATCCCCATTTGCCTCACTTGCAGGAGCGAGCAGTTCTTTGGCAGCCCGGGCGATATGGCCTCCTCAGCCGAAAACATCCGTGAACGGATGAAACTGGTGGAGGAAAAGAGATTCCTTCAGGAAGAAGCAGAGCAGCGACTGGATGAGGAGGCTCTGAAAGCAGGGCCCAGGGAGAGTTGAGAACCCCATACCCTTCCTGCAGGAAGCGTTGCAATCGGCAGCACAGCGCCTGATCCTCACGTGCATCTCGCTGCTTTGCCGGCCCGGTCCAAATGTGACCCCAATCACCCGCCGTCTCTGTTGTACTCCACCTCACCAAGCCATCTTAACTTACCGAGCGCAGTTAAAGATAGACTCCACAGGCTCGTGTGGCATTGCCTGCGTGGACAGCTGAATACTAAATCGACCACACTACTTTGAACTCTCGCCTCCCTACAAAGCTTTATCCTTACCTGTCGACTCTTTCTCCTCCCAGCGAGGCGCCTTGAGCTTGTAATGGTGCTACTAAACCTATAGAATGTACATAAAGCAGCATCTTTACCCCATTTGTATCTGGTGCTCTAGATTTGTAGGCCTTTCCTGACCGCAAGCATTGTATTTTCTATTTCTTTCCTTCAGTTGCTTTCTGTTGAGAATTACCAAACCTTCTCACTTGTGCCAGTATAAATATCCATCCGCAAGGCCTTTGCTGAAGATGGTTTCTAACGTCGAACCGGTATTGAGCTGTTGTAGTTCAACCATGAAGGTACAAACAAAGCAAAGCTTTAAGGTCTAAAGTAGACTCATCATTTAGAGCTTTGTTTTGACAGTAAAATGTGACTGTTTCATCTCATAAATTGTCAGTCTAATGCGTACGCTGCTTGCATATGAATGCATGTCATAAAATATTAATTGCATATTTATTTTCCTTTTTTTTTTTTCTACCTTGCATACCATTTAAATTGTATAATGCTTTTGCCATTTTTAAAGGCTATAGTGTATTTTATGAAAATATAAGTTGTATAAAATAAATGAAGAAAAAAATTGCGCCATAAGACAGGAGAGGAAAGGCTGTCTCTTACAGTGTCATAAACCTGGCAGGTTGTTACAGTTTACAGGACTTTGTTACTGTATGTATGCTTTGCATAAATCTGCCTCATAATGTCCATTGCTGTACAGGAACATTCTAGCACCCTTCAATAAACATGGGCAATATTGCGTTTCTTGATTTTTGTCAGTGCAGTGCCAACTAATTAGCATTTCTGGCTGATTATACCAGTTGTTGTGCAGTTATGCATACCTATTTTACTTACTCTATAGAGTTGTTCAAAAGTTTGGGGTAAGTATGGTTTTTTTTTTTTTTTTTTTTTTTTTTAAATGTTTGGAAAGAAGTCTCTGTTCATTAAGGGTGTATTTATTTGGTCAAAGATACTGTAAAAACAGTGAAAAATTAAAATTCCTAAGATGCAAGAATTTCAAGACATTTCTTTATCAATGTAATTTTTTTTTTTTTTTTTTTTTTGGTTGTTGGCTGGTTCGTGCACTAAAAAATTGTTTTCAAAAATCTTCATGCATATTGCATAAACTCTGACTTGTTTTGTGTTAATGATTTTTTTTTTTTTTTATAACTTCCCAAGATGCCAGGCTGTGAGTGCATAAATCAAGCAGGTCATTATTTGCCTGAGGCGTTGCTATTCACTTACATTCTCTCTGCCCTGTGCAGCTCTCGGGAGAAAGTCTTTGTCAATTTTGTATCATTTTAGATGAGGTTAAGATATTTTTATATACTGAATATTTCATATTGCATCTCATTTCAAACTCTTGCTTTCTGGTTATTTTGGGCTCCAAATGATTAACTTAGTTTGTACTAGGAATCACTGACATAGTTGGGCATTGATTTTGATCCCACTTGTCCAATAATTTGCTTGGGTCTCTATTTTTTATTTTCTGAATTGCAATATTATCTTAATGTCAGCAAGTTTATTTCGTGATGTTCTTATGTTCTTTGAGTTTCACACACTATCACAGCCAAAAAAATAAATAAATAAATCCAGTGACAACTCCACATTCAACATTTTATTGTAATTTTTATAAAGATGGTAAAGGGTATCATTTTTAACTTGCATGCTTGTCATGTTTACAGAAAGCTTAGTCACAGAGTTTGTGTGATGACTGGCGTGTGAATCAGAGTTCTGTCTAATAATAAACTTGTGAGTTTATCAGGGCCCCTGACAGGTGGCACGGGTGTCGTTCAGGGCCACAGGGCCCTTCTTAGTCCTGCGCTGCCCATTGGTGCTTTCTAAAGTCTGTTGGATTTCTCAGCTGTCTTAGCAGCTGCCGCCTCTGTGCTGGTTTTGGGAGGACTGCTGGGATGTCTGCAACAGTGGAAAAAGACAGACCCTCTGTGGCAGTTTCCTGGAAACCTTTAAAATAGTTTTTATCTGGCAAACTTTTAGACAGTTCCCAGTCTTTGCAGTGGATATCTGTACTTAAGTATGAATGTGAATGATTATAAAAATCTTATTCTAGAAATCACATGGTCATGGAAATTCGCTCATGGAAAACCTGTTTAAAGATTATGAGAAGGTGTATTGTTATACATATTTTTCCCAATGATCTTTGAAGATAAAATGGCATCATTGTGTCTATAATCATCCTCTCCATGTGCACTATAATTGGTGTCCTACATTGTAAAATCCTCTGTTGGCTGAATAATTCTTTAATGTACAACTGTACAGCTGAATTGCTCTTCAAATGCTGCCTTGTTATAATCTCCCCCACTTTATCTCAAAACATTTCCTCCAGCAGGCTTTTGATAGGAAGACCCCATAGGAGGACCTCAGGATGTTCTGCAGACACTATTGTCCTCTATGGAAAAGACAACATTACTGCAGCAGTAAGTATGTGGTGTGATGCTGATCTAAAGGTAACTTTTTCCACTGTTTCACAGTGATCATTCCAGAAAATGGAATTTTTTTTAGGAATGCTAAGTATAAAAAGTCCATATTGCCTGGCAGACATCACTGAAATATACTACTGTTCAGAAGTTTTTATTTTTTTTTAATTTTTTTTTTATGTATCATGCATTTTTGCATCATGAAATTTTAAATAATTTACTGAAAAAGCTTAATTAGCAGCCATTACTCCAGTCTTCAGTGTCACGTGATCCTTCGGGAATCGTTCTAATATGCTGAAATACATTGCTTTGAATAGATCGTTTTAATCAAAACAAACAAAAAAATCTGACATTTGTTTTGCATGTTACTTCAAACCTGTTTGACTCTTCTCTGTGGAACATAAAAGATCATCTTTGAAGAACATTAGTAACCAAACTGCTTTGTTGGCCACTGATTTCCATTGTTCACACTGAGATATTTCTCAAAATATCAGTATCATCTTTTATGTTCTGCAGAAGACAGAAATGGATACAGGTTTGAAACGACATGAGAGCAAATTTTCATTTTTGATTGAACTATCCCTTTAAGGGTTAGGGGACTGTTTTTCTTTGGACTGGTCACTATCAGAGTGTCTCTCTGGCTTTTTCCATCCATTATGCTGTGGTTGACTGATACACATTAGACTTGATAAATCTGCTACCTTTCAATAACCTTCTATATTTTTAAACTCCTTGCATTGTTACTGTGTTTGTATTATTGTGCATTTACATAAATATACTAAATAATTGAATTAACATTTGTAGGTAAATACATCTCTCAGAAACGTTTAATTCAGGTGATTGTGTATCATTTTGCTATCTGGGCATTCTTTAATTGTTTATAGTTTCACATCGTTGTTGTTTGGTGGAATAAAGGATTAGAAAGAAATATAAGGGATTTCTGAAAGCGGTTATTTTAATAATTTAATATCCATTACATTTAATAGGAAGGAACGTAATGTGGCTTTCTGGTGGTCTGTGGTTTGGAACAGGCATTTAAGAACAGAACAGTCCTCTTTCATGATCGTTTTAAACATATGCTACAACATGGAAAGATGCCGTGCAGGGCACACTGTGAATGCCTTTCTGTTATTTCTTACCATTAAATTATGCTGCTGACAAAGTTTAAGTGAAAATAAACACTTCTTATGGGATTAGCTCACCCAAAAATGAACATTCTGTAATTTATTTTTCCCCTAATGTTGCTCAAAATGTTGGACTTTATATGGAACATAAAGGACACATGCATTCCTGTGTGCATTCCTCTGCATGTAAACAAAGCACAGCACATTCCGATTGTACGGCAGAACGTCATCACACACATTGCGTTGTGGTCTTAGGAACACAGGTCGACTGAAATGGAAGAGAAGAAATTGTTGATTTTTTTTTCTTTGCCCACAAAAAGTATTCTCATAGCCTTATAACATTAACTGATGTTACTTAGACTGTTTTGACGATGGTCTGGGCCTCGAAGTGGTAGCTCTGCTGCTGTTGATGCAGGGTCAGAAAGCTTTAGGATTCCATCCATAATATCACAATTTGTGTTCCAAAGATGAACGATGGTCTTACGGGGTTGGAACGATAAGAAGGTGAGTAATTAATGACAGAATTTTCATTTTTGGTTGAACTTAAGCGGCACGACTGTTTTCAGATAACGTTATATAAGATATGTTAGTTTAGCCATGAGCACCAAATCAACATTTATAATGATTTCTAAAGGATCATGTGACAATGAAGACTGGAGTAGTAATAATTGGTAACTCTAAAATTTGTATGCTTAGAGGTTTTGCAATTAGTCACGATTTGGTCAGGCACCCGGATGCACGGCCATAGTAGCAATACTCGGATGTAAACAACAGCATAATTTGTATGGTTAATGTACTACAGAATGCGTTGTTCTGCTAATTTTTGCTGTCTAAACGACAGAAAAAACGTGGAAGCTGCTATATCATATAGAGAAGGACTTAGTAAGCAGGAAAGGGTGCAATATTTTGACAGCTGAAGTTAATAGGTGGTAAAGATACATATACGCAATGTTAATTAAGATATTAGCCTAATATTTTACCTACCTGATATGATAAGAACAAACATGAATGTTGTCAAGATTCTTGCCCTGGAAATCCTGGTTCAGTTTGGCCAACCTTGTGCCTTGTATACCTCAGACAGTATTTTGCACTCTTCTCCTTGATTTGTTATAACTTTTGGCAGTCTATAGTACTCCAAATGTTTTTCCTGGTCTGACCGATTAGTACACCCCAAAACATATAACATAATAATTGTCCATTTTCAGCACAAATAATCAGCAAAATATGCAAGTTTCGTTCAGTTCAGGGGCATTGTTGACATGTATTCAAAGTGTTACGAAGCCATATAATAATGAGACAGGCAAAGATGTAAAACATTCTTACCCTACAGTGAGTTGCATCAGTCAGATGATCTTGAGACAATCTGATCAGTCTCATTTGTGAGCGAATCATCTAGACAGGTTTTGTGAATTTTATCATTGAAATGCTTTGACTAGAATTAAATTGTTAATTTAAAAATACGACGTTGTTAGAAATTAGCATTAGAAAAAGCTGTCATGATTTTTCACAGTGAGTCACTTTTAGTGCTTTTTAGTTATGACTTATGTTTTCAGTATTGGAATACAGTACTTGCATGGACTGTGCTTTTTTGTAACTTTGACATAGGACTAAATAATGTCAAAATGGTGAGCTATTTTTCTAAGCATATAATTGTTTCCGACACGCTCTATTGTGAATGCAAAGTTTAGCCTTAGTGAGACATGCAAGGGGAGGGGAGAGAGCAACAGAGGCACCAAAGCAACCAAACGGGGGGTGTGTCAAATGGCTCTCTGCACAGTGTGATAAACTTAGTGGATATTTCTATTTTTAACACGCCTCTCTCTGCCCTGTCAACATAGACGGCTGTGTTTGCACCATACTGTTCATTCAGGCCAGTGGCCCCGGTGGAGACTGCTGTAGGAGTCGAGCAATGCTGAAAGACCTTTGAGGAGTTGCAGAGTTTACCTGCAGGGCAAGTGGATCTTTGATGTGGACTTGGGCTGTGTCACTTTAAAAACCCCAGAGACTTCACTCTGTTTGTTTTTAGCTGCCTGTCGGGACAGTTATGGAGTTGTGAAAAGGGGAGATTTGGATTACAGCAAGAACCTGTGTGTACTGAGCTTTGTTCTGACCTTTCTGTTTCTTGGACGTGTGGACTCGAGGGGACAATGTTCACAATGTCCAATGAAGGTGATGCTGGAGGTCAGCCTTCCACAACAACAATAAGCACCGTGGCCGTACAGGCTGGAGACTCGCAGATTGTTGTAACAGTCCTCAAGGTATTTGAGATATTATCCTTTATGTAGTCTGAGCATATGAATTGTGTGTTTGTCACTCAGAATGTAGTATATACAGTTATTCAGTGTGACTGAGGTTGGCTTGTACTGTAGTATCAGTATGTCTTGAAATAACGTAATAGGATTTTTTTTCTCAAATATGAAAGTTAAATCATAATTTAGTCACACCCAGGTTGTTCTAAATCAGTATTCTGTGGACCACAAAGAAAGAGATTTAGCAGAATGTCCCAGCTGCGATATTGTAGTATTATTTATATACCATTATAGTATTTAATTAGTAATTAATTTTCATATTTTCAGTTGTCATTGAATTTTAGTCATTTTTGTTTATCTATTTAGCTTTATAGTTTTAGTATTAGTCACTTTAGTACTTCAATCAAAGCATTTTCATCTCAATTAATAATTTTCATTTCATGGTTTTCATCTAATATTCTGTTTTATTTCTTAATTATTCAAATTTATATTGAATTACTACAATTTTTATTAATTTTTATTAGTTTTAGTAATTTGAGTACAAATACATTCCTTCAACTTTTCAGATTAATTTTTTTTATCTAATAGTTATTTTATTGATATGTACACTACCAGACAGATTTTTTTAAAGAATTTTCTTCTGCTCATCAAGCCTGCATTTATTTGATCCAAAATACAGCAAAAGCAGTAATATTGTGAAATATTTTTACTATTTAAAATAACCGCTTTTTATTATATTTTAAAAAATTTAATTTATTCTTGTGATCAAAGCTAAAATTTCAGCATCATAACTTAAGTCTTCAGGGTCACACAATCTTTCACAAATGATTCTAATATGCTGATTTGCTATTCAAGAAACAGTTATTATTATTATTAGTAGTAGTAGTATTATTGTTATTATTATGGATCATGTGACTGAAGTAAAGATGCTAAAATTCAGCTTGTTTTCACAGGAATAAATTACATTTTTAAATATATTCAAATAGAAAAGAGTTATTTTAAATAGTAAAAAAATATTTTAAAATTGTACTGTTTTTGTTGGACTTTGGATCAAATAAATGCAGGCTTGGTGAGCAGAAGAGACTTCTTTAAAAAACATTAAAAATCTTACTGTTCAAAAACTTCATTACTATAAACATGGAAAGGAAACTGCTCTCAACAGTGACATTATGGGCACACAGCTTGTGTTATTAAACAGACCCTTGGCTTGGGTTATCAATAAACCCTTATTGTTTTTTCCGTGAGAGGATTCCATGGAATGTGAATATTCCATAATGCCTGACGCAATGACTTAACGGAGAAGCAAAAACAGCTGTGAGAGAAACACAGAGCTCTGTGATGGTCCAAACTCCTAATGGCCTGAATTATTTATAATGATCCTCTGTGACTGGTCATCCTTGTGTCTAGGTTTAAGAGTTCTGTTATTGTCTAATGTATGCTTGCTCCTGCTGTTGTTTCAGGGAATAGTTCAGCCCAAAAATGAGAACTCACAGTTTTTTACTTCTCCTATATACTCCTGATGTTGTTTCTAGTGTATGTGTCTGGCTCTGAAAAGAGGAAACTGTGAATTTAAGTTATGTACTGACAATCTTCTTTCCACCGGAGCTGTCAAATCTAATTTTTATTCATAGATTACGCCTATATATGTGTTGCAGGTTTGACATGATTGATTTTTAGGTTAAGTATTCACCTCTTTCTTTCTTTATATGGCTAGTTCTTTATACAGTTAATGTGGGCTTGTATTAAAAAACACCAGATGCCTGCAACAGGCCCTGTAAACAGCCTTAATGTATACAGAAATGATAATTAGCCATCAGTCCACATACCTTAAACTGTATTTTTTGCAGTTGTTTAACAAACATGACAGGCTGTGGCAGCTGTGGCAGCTCCACATTTCATTAACTCTCAGAATGGCTCTCGTACTTGCAAATTGCAATGCGATTTTAAGATCAGCGCAATTTGCGTGCCAAAGTTTGCATTGGGACTTGCAATCGATCGGATGAGAATTTGCCAAGGGGGCTTTGCATTGAAATCAAAGTCCTTTTTGGCTAGCTTCTTTCAGGCTTGTTTACAGTGTGCGAAATGCACTTGAGGCCACATGGATATATGAGGTGCATGTGCTGAAGCATAGCCATACATTAACAAGTTTGTGTGTGTGTTTTGAAGTGTGGGAAGCTGGTGCATCTACAGCTGACTGAAGCACAGCCCAGCCTGCTGGAGATTGGAAACAACCAGGATGAGACCAAAAGGCTTTTAGAGGAACATGAGCAGCTCCTTGCCAAACTTAAGGTAATTTCTCCTGTACCAGTACAAAATAAAAAACGTGTTGGTCTCAAAACATAATAGTTGTATGTACAGACAAGTTTGGACACATTAACTGATTTAACACAATCAACGGTAAATTCATGTCCCAGTCACATTTTCTTGGTTAAATAAACATTACTTACATTATCAGAAAAAGAAGAAAAAAAATTCTATTTAAATTCTAATAAATTCTATTTTATATTTTTACATTAACAATATAGTCAGTATTCTATTTATTAAAGCCAAGTATGAATCTCATCAAGTTAGTGTCTTTAAACACTTTACATTTATTCTAAAATAATAACTCAAGGCAGTAACTATTTTATTTTATTTATTTAACTTTTATTTGATTTTTTTGGATTATCAGTCATCAAAACTCGGTAAATATTGGTCACAGACACTGAGATTTATTTTATATTTCATCAAGCTGATTACTCACTAATACACCCAAAGATCATGTTTTATGCCATTTTAAGTTGTATTTTGATGTAACGAAGTGGTTATAGCTAAGTGGGGGTGTTGTTTACTTACTTTTTAAAATTAATCTTCCCAATTACATTGTTCATTCAGACTGATTTGCAAACACACAAACACGAGGGGCCTCATTTATCAATCTAACATAGAAACGAACACAGATCCGAGCGCACAAATCAACTTACGACAGAGTTCACATGTGATTCATGAAACATTCGTATGCCGCCAATCCCGTAAAAACACCCAGGTTTAGAAACGAAACCTGGCCAAAAAGAGAAAGTAAACTCACGAAAGAGAAATTGATCTTACTCTAAAAACACCCTTTAACCTTTAACCTTAGGCAATATTTGTAAACAATGGCATTAATTTACACAGTATGTACATTTAAATACCAATAAATATAACGAAACATTTATAAACATTATAGCTTAGTTATCCTTAATCCACAATAAACCCTTTAAATTTAACAGTATTACAGAAAAAGAATAAAAAAATTAGTAGCTTTAAAATTTTATAATAAACTATAAAGTAAAACACAGATTAGGCTACAGTAAATACACAATACAAACGTTGAGCTAAAAATAAATAAATGAGTAAAGCGAAACTGAATGGAACTGGGCTCACAAGCCTCTCTCATCGACATTCAAATATTTCCATTTTTTGCCAAACTATTATCCATGATGTAAACAAGTCATTGTACTTCACTTGTGTTCCAATTTCCACGTAAATCATCCTTCACATGCGCAAAAATGTTTATTTTGTCGCTGCACACTTATTTTACAGCCGGCCTTTTAAATTGAGCAGTGTAACTTTTATGTTTGACTGACTGCATTTTTGTTTGATTAATGGCTGAAATGTCAAGTTAGCCACGCTGAAATTTGTGTGTGTGCACGTGAGGCACCTGCACAATCAGTTACATTTAATGAAGTAAAGATATAATAAATAAAATGCATTAA
>JAHKKF010524144.1:0-14981 GCA_019740295.1 Labeo calbasu | reverse complement strand
AATGACATATTTAAATGTTTTTTCTTGTGAAAATAATTTTCTCATGCCTTAAAACAGCTTGAATGTAACTCTACCCCCCTTGCCTCATTTACTATACGCGGATCTATAAATACGCAAATTAACCACGCCCCCACGCAGTCACACCAGCCAGAGCACCCTGATCCACTAACTGAACTGTAGTAAACGCGATATAATGGCGAAAAACGGATAATGGCTGATAAAACTATGTTTTTACTAGCGGACAACTACAGTAGATACTGTAACATTTGGTAAAGTTACTTACTTGATGGTGCTGTGCCCTCAAAATCCCTTGAAGGCTCGAATGCAGCCTAGATTGTGATTCCAGTTCGCGCCTGCGAGCATATGCGAGTGAAGTGTAGACTGCAATGCGGGAGAGGTGCGTCTGACTCCGGGCTACTTTTACACTGTTGCCGCGGATTACTTTTCAAGTTAGCGGTTAGCGCCTAGCGGTTGTGCTCTATTTAATGCACTATATGCTCTATTTAATATTTGGTTGTGTGCTGAAAATCCTATTGGTATATTTTGCATTCCAATGATGGGAATCTATCATTTTACGTGATTGGTTACTTATTTTGTGACGTAGCAAAAAAAAGGGCTGTTTCAAACTGCATTTCTGGGAAACTACAATTTTAAGGAGAAAATACTCAGCAATGGTGTTGATTAATGAACTGGGACGTGGTTTGTCTAAAAGCATATTAAAAACACCACATGGACAAATAAACAACATAAAAATCTTGATTTTTTTTTTTACTACAGGGGGGCTTTAAGAAATAATTTAAGATGCTAGGCACTTACTGTAAATGAAATCATACAGCTGATGTTCAAATATTGTTTACAGCAAAATCCCATTCTTTTCTCTGTTGAGAAACCGATTTTATAGCAATAATGTGAACTTTTCAAGATCCTGTGCTGCTTAATATTTCTTGTGGAAACTGATACTTTTTCCAGTATTCTTTAACAAATAAAAAAGTTCAAATGAACAGCAATTATTTAAAATATAAATTTTACAACATGATGTCTTGGCTTTCATGTTTGATCAATTTAATGAATAAAAGTAATACTTTCCTTCAAAAAAACATTTGAACACTGAAATCCCAAATAGTGAACAGTAGTGTATCTGCTGTAGAACAATTTTTTTTTACTCTTACTTTGACTTTATAGAGTTTCAAAATGTTTTGTGAATTATAATAGTTTCATGCTCTCGGCAGCCAGTAATTCACCACATGGTGCACTTTCCAAGTTCGCTCTTTGAAAGTGAATTTAACGCAGTCTGGGTCGTGTTTTTGTTCACCTTGCATAGTTCTGTTCGCGGTTTTTGAGGATGTCACGCTATTCTACCACTGGCGGATACGCACGGCCTTTGATGTCAACAACAAAAGACACGGTAAATGTGTCTCCTCCCTTTCTAAAAGTTGATAAGCCGGTTTATTTCATCATCCTGTCTCCTCATGACCCGTTTAGAACGGCGGCTCTAGAGTGGTGTTTCTGATCACAAGAGCCAATGATCAAAGCCGCCCATCCCATTAGCAATCATAATTGGAGCAGTGGAGCATGGCGCAAAGACACTGTAACTAGGACACAGTCACGCTGTTATGCTTCGTAACTTTTCATTGAACAGTGTAAAATAGGCCTTGTGTTAAATCTTTTTATAGATTCTTTTGACAAGCAAGAAGCGTGATTACAAGCCAAAGGCTTTTCTGCAATATGATCTTCCGACAGTTGGCTTTTATTAGTTTAACTGTAACCACAGAAAGACCATTGTAGATTGTCACTTATTTTTAATCAGCTTTGCTGGACTGCTAGAATTAGCTTGGATTCATCCTGCTGTTATTGGCGAGCTCGCTGTATGCGACTGTCTGTATGGAAATGTGACTTGTTCTCCCTCTATTTATTATTTCCAAATTCCCAACCGTCGGAACTCTTGTTACAACCAAGAAAGCATTACCTCATGGCACCCAGAGCCACCGTCATACACACGACTTAATATGAACAATCTGCTGCCTTTTGGATGCGACTCGCCGACTCGTTTTGCCCTCCGCGCTCTCTTCCGTTACGTCCCTCGGCCAGCGACTATTATTTCATTACTTTTAACAGAAAAACCACAAACTCCATCGTTTCATGATTCCACAAGTGTTGTTTCACATGAATACGCCTGCAGATGGTTTTAATGACGTAGTTTTAAGATAAGTAAAAAGACATCGAGTAGAAAGCGGAAGTCTCTTGAGTATTTTGAGTAAATGCTGGCCATATGACATTGCTTATTAAGGTTTTGCTATGAGAAACATTGCAAAATGTTTTTTTTTTCACTTCTACGGGTAGGTTTGAACTCTGGGTTCGGCTGTTAACTGCTAAGTGCAAATGCTGAGAACATCTGTGATTAATATGGCTTTATAATATTGTCATTGGTACATACAAGCAGTGTTTTTCCCCACATAACGCAATAAGTATTTGTGCCATTTATTTTCGCCATAGGGACTTCTTTAATTGGTACAAGCCATAAAACAAACCACCCATATATGAGAATCACAATATTTTTATGTGATTCAAGATTTTTGAAGACAAAACAGAATGAATAAAATAAAAAACACTGTACAATATAAACGTTCATAATAATTGATTATTACAAAATATTTGGATACATACAAAAATATATGCAGTTTGAGACTAGACTTATTTGATTCATTCAGTGTTTTATGGGAGAAACAGGATGTTGCTGAGTTCTCTTGCTGTAATTTCATGATAACATCATGTGATTGGTGGTCTGTTTAGGATTATGTTAATGCAGTTCTTTACAGAAGCTTTTGACACTGATAATAAGGAATGTTTCTTGAGCAGCAAATCAGTAGATTAGAACGATTTCTGAAGGATCATGTGACACTGAAGACTGGAGTAATTCAGCTTTGCTGTAAGAACTCAGTTGAAGTCAAAAGTTTACATACACCTTGCAGAATCTACAAAATGTAATTATTTTACCAAAATAAGAGGGATCATACAAAATGCATGTTATTTTTTATTTAGTACTGACCTGAATAAGATATTTCACATGAAAGACATTTGTATATAGTCCACAAGAGAAAGTAGTAGTTGAATTTATAAAAACGACCCGGTTCAGACGCTTACATATGCTTGATTCTTAATACTGTGTTGTTACCTGAATGATCCACAGCTGTGTTTTTCTGTGTATTTAAACCCTTTCCAACAATGACTGTATGATTTTGAGATCCATCTTTTGACACTGAGGACAACTGAGGGACTCATTCGCATTCAACTATTACAGAAGCTCACTGATGTTCCAGAAGGAAACAAGATGCATTAAGAGCCAGGGGTGAAAACTTTTGAACAGAATGAAGATGTGTACATTTTCTTTTAATTTTGCAGAAAGATTTTTTTTTCCATTTAGTACTTCCCATTAAAAGCTACTGAAGATACCTGCATGTTCCCAGAAGACAAAGTAAGTTAAATTGACCCTGATCTTCAAATTCAAAAAGTTTTCACCCCCCGGCTCTTAATGCATGGTTTTTCCTTCTGGAGCATCAGTGAGCGTTTGAACCTTCTGTAATAGTTGCATGTGATGCCTTCAGTTGTCCTCCGTGTCAAAAGATGGATCTCAAAATCATACAGTCATTGTTAGAAAGGGTGCAAATTCACAAAAATGCTGAAAAACCAAAGAATTTGTGGGACCTCAAGGATTTTCTAAAGAACAGCGGGCAGTTTAACTGTTAAGGACAAAAAAGGGACTCATGAACAAAACCAACAAAAAAAAACAGCTGGATCATTCAGATAACAACACAGTATTTAGAATCAAGCGTATGTAAACTCTTGAACAGGCACATTTTTATAAATTCTACTATTATTTTCTCTTGTGGACTATATCTAAACATCTTTTATGTGAAATATCTTATTCAGGTTAGTACTAAATAAAACAATAACATGCATTTTGTATGATCCCTCTTATTTTGGTATAATAATTAACGTTTTGCTGATTCTGTGAGGTGTATGTAAACTTTTGACTTCAACTGTATATTAAAATATATTAAAATAGTAAGCAGCTCTTTTAAATTGCAAAAATATTTCAAAATTTTAGATCAAATAAATGCAGCCTTGGTGAGCATAAGAGACTTAAGAGACTTAAGAGAAACTTAAGAGAAAAAAAAAAATCGAATTAATCCCAAATATTTGAATAGTAGTGTACATTATATTAATGATTCTGAATATTTTAAAACTATTTTTATTTTGAAACTTAAGTAAAAACACATTCCAATATTTGATAAGGCCGTTTTTGTTTCCATTAAAAAAAAAAAAAATTAAAAATAAAAAAATTATATATATATATATATATAAAAGAAATGGGTAAAAACGCTCAAGCAGCAATCAGAAAAACATTGAATTTTGAATGCAAAATAAATGTTCCACTTGCATGTGTTTTGCAATCATACTAGTTGCACTTATGCAGCCACAAAAACCTGGCCTGCCTTAGACCTTAGACCCGAGTTGTAGTAAAAAGTCCAATAGTGTTCAGTTCTGAAAAACTTGAACCAAACAGTTAAATAAACTAGACTTGACATGCACAGTCCACCGGGGTGGAGTGATCCGTATGTGGCGGCAAGTTTGTGCATTTGCAGACGAACATGTTTCTGGCCACCAAACAATGTTAAAAAGGTACAACAATATAATGCAAAAGTAAAACATTTTCCTTCAGCAAATCGATGCTTCCAAACCTCAGAATCTTTGTGGGTTTGTCATAATAATTCCCTAGTAAGGAAACAATGTGAACCAACTTCTTAAACAGACTGATGAAATCCAGCCTTCGATGCAAAAATTATAAAAGCACAAAGATAACATTCCATACTTAACAGCGGCAAAAAAATCCCTTCGGTCGGCCAGACAACTGACAGAGATGCTTAAAAAAAAAAAAGAAGTGTTATTGTATCTCATTACAAAAGTATTCTTCACACATGGTAAGCATTTGCACTATTTATAAGAGTCATTATTTGATGGTAGTCTTTCCAAACCATCATAAAACTGATTTCGTTCCACTGTGCTCGCTGGTACAAGCAAGTTGCTTCATAAAAGTCTTCCAGAGTACAGTAACAGCCTCAATATGTACATTTCATTAATACTCACAAAGAGTTACGTCAGTCGCCCTCTTATATTCTCGACTACAGACCTCCACTCACAAGCTCCATTAGAAACATCCATTACAAGGCCGTACAGTTGAGTATATGAGCTGCAGCTGTCTAATAAAGTCTCAACATCAGCTAGACCCTCCGGCTAAACCACTGACAAGAGGAAATATTAAAAGGCATTACATATCTATAAGGTCTCGTCTACAGTATCTGTTTTCAAAGTGCAAGTGTGAGGTCCTGTAATAGATCAGATTACATACTTAATGAAAAACCAGGGCAAATTTCCCTGAGACTGACCTCATTCCGGTCACATTTAGTCAAACTATACTTCTTGTTTTAAAGTTCACAGCAGAACATCTACCTGAAATGTATGGTGTTTTTTTTTTTTTGTCTTTTTATCTATTTGTACGACTGTTTGTTTTGGATTGAGTTGTGGACCCAGGAAAACTAGCAACCACTTTGTGGAAGCTAATGGGGGATCCCAATAAACAATAAACCAAATAAAAAGGCATTTATTGTTCTGCTTTGTGAGATGCCGTAAATACTCTTTACCTGCACAGAAACCAAGACTTGAAGCACAAAAACTATGCAATACTTAATTGCACTGAGTTGTACTTAAAAATACTTAATTGTACTGAATACTTACCTTAAAAGCGGTCACTTACACATTGAGGCAATTTATTTAAAAGTCTTTGTTTTTATACACAAATTCAAAAGTTTTTGAACAGTAACATTTTTTTAAAAAATGTCTATTTTGTTCACCAAGCCTGCATTTATTTGATTCAAAATACAGCAAAAATAGTAAAATTCTAAAATATTTTTATTATTTAAAATAAATGTTTTTTTATTTAAACATATTTTAAAATTTAATTTATTCCTGTGATTTCAATGCTGAATTTTAGCATCATTACTCCAGTCTTCAGTGTCACATGATCCAAATTATTCTGATATGCTGATTTGCTTTCAATAAACATTTTGTATTATTATTATTATTATTATTATCATCAATATTTAAGACAGTTGAGAACTATTTTTTTTTGCTCCAGGATTCTTTGATTAATAGAAGGATCCAAAGATCAGCTTTTATCTGAAATAAAAAGCTTTTGTAACATTATACACTATGCCAAAAGATATAAATTATAGAAAAGAAATGATAGAAATTAATACTTTTAGCAAGGATGCACTAAATTGATCAAAAGTGATTATAAAATCATTTATAATGTTACAAAAAATCCATTTCAGATAAATGCTGTTCTTCTGAACTTTCTATTCATCAAAGAAACCTGAAAAAAACAAAAAAACAAAAAACTACTCCGCTGTTTTCAACATAATAATAATAATAATAATAATAATAAATATTTTTGTGCAGCGAATCAGAATATTAGAATGATTTCTGAAGGATCATGTGACTGNGATCAAAAGTGATTATAAAATCATTTATAATGTTACAAAAAATCCATTTCAGATAAATGCTGTTCTTCTGAACTTTCTATTCATCAAAGAAACCTGAAGAAAAAAAAAAAAAAAAACTACTACGCTGTTTTCAACATAATAATAATAATAATAATAATAATAAATATTTTTGTGCAGCGAATCAGAATATTAGAATGATTTCTGAAGGATCATGTGACTGGAGTAATGAAGCTAAAAATTCAGCTTTGAAATCTCAGGAATGAATTATATTTTAAAATATATTCAAATAGAAAGCAGTTATTTTAAAAAGTAAACATATTTCAAAATTGTACTGTTTTTACTGTGCATCTTCAAAAAACAAAAATCTGCTCTAAAGACTTTTGACTGGTAGTGTATATGTCTCTAAATGTTATTTGTATTGCATTATTTAACCAATAAAATACTTAACTGCTCTAAAATGTGTCTGTGTAATTACAAACTAACATCTGTTCCGTATTTTTTCAACATGTAATAAAAACAATAAGGTGGGGTCATGCATTTTATAGCAAAGACCAAACTGAGGTACCCAATTCTGCAAGGCCAAATGTGTAAAATCCAAATAAGCGTAGTAAGCTAGCTGGAACAGTCTTCATTCTATTTTTTACATTATTTTTGTAAGTTACACATACATTTGTGCAGGTGTCCTGTCATTTTCTGTAACTTGAACATCTACTTGTGGATACAATAACTTTTAAAGTTAACATCAGAAGCAATGTGGTAGACCTGTGGTGGAGTTTAATGATGTCACAGGTCTATAATAAAGGTTTATAAGTTTTAAACCACAACCGTAATGTTTGAGAAAGTGAAAACTGAAACTCCTGAAAAGTAAAGTGTGCAATCTCACAAGTCATATGAAAAGTCTCAGTTGAGACAGAAATCTCAGGAACAGGAAGTCTGTTGGCAGGCGTACTGTGCATAATTTTGTTGTCACTACTATAACAAATTAACAACACAAAAACATACATCAGCCATACAATTCACAATACACTTAAAACGTATTTTAAGAACAGTTCGGACAAAAATTAACTGGCTGAAAAAGTACTACCCTCAGGCTATCCAAGATTTATATGCCTTTGTTTTTTCATTGGAACAGATTTGGAGAAATTTAGCATTGCATCACTTGCTCACCAACGGATCCTCTGCAGTGAATGGGTGCCGTCAGAGTCCAAACAGCTAATAAAAACATCTTAGGAATATAATAAAAAGTCCTTCCTCCAGTGAATAATTCAATCCCCTGTTGTCCTGAAATTTTTACACTAGTAAACAGTGTTTGCTCTGTGCATATTTATCTGCAAATGACTTTTTTTTTAATTGAAAAAGCAATAGTTTTAAGACATTTGAATTCAAAAATGTCTTGATGGATTGGTTTCTGCTTTTTGCTTTACAAAACTTTACCTGATGGACTGGAGCGGTGTGGATTACTTGAGGATTGTGATGTTTTTATCAGCTGTTTGGACTCTCATTCTGACGGCACCCATCCACTGCACAGGATCCATTGGTGAGCAAGTGATGTATGGCTACATTTCTCCTAATCTGTTCTGAGGAAACAAACTCATTTGCATCTTGGATGGCCTGAGGGTAAAAAGAGCACATTTTCAGCAAGTTTCGAACTCTTCTTTTAAGTGGACAATGGAAATTGGACAAAAGAACAAACATCACCAAAAGTTTTGGTCTGGGGCTTTATTGATTTAATTTATTAAGATGCTACATAGTCCAACAAAGTTGGGGTTTCTTTATATACCATTATAGACTACTTGACTAGGAATATCAACCTTAATTTTCATCTTAGACTCATTATTTATTTATTTATATACATACAAAACGGTCACCTTCATGTTTACATCATATGTGAAGGTTTGGGGCACTATAATGAGGTTTAGGTATAATTACGAGCCAGCTGATTGGCTGACAGGCCCCCAAATCCCTCCCTCTCCATGGCAATCATACTCCTCGGTAAACTATACATAAACCGCAGTCCAAAAAAAAAAATCACTATACCCTGAACATCTCCTAAAGTTACTTACAAAGCAAAGTGTTTCCGTTTGACAATATCGTAAGCTCCTCTGTTCTTAGAAATCCAATATCAGCCAAAGATGATCAACTGAAACAAAAGCCTCTCAAGGACGGGGGGGCAGAAGAGAAACATGAAAGAAAAAGACACCCCCCACAACACCAAACTATGACACAAATACATATCAGGTCACAAAATGGTCCCCTGTAGGAAGAGTCTCTTTTCGGATGTCGTTTCGGTTAATTCACAAAGATCAGACCGTTGCGCATGGGAAGATGACATTCTTTATATGTAGTGCATTTTTAATATAAACAGTTCTGTGCAATAAAAGCTTTATTCATAACTTAAATCCAAACAAAACAACTAAATTAACATCAGAGGACAGCAAAGAAACAGAGGGCTCAGGAAAACAGTGCAGAAATGTCAGGAGTTTTTTTTTTAAAGCCTTACGCTGCGAGATAAACCAGTGTTGTGTACATTTCAGACCACTGACAAGGCATATCGAAGCCATGCATTTATTTGGAAATGAGGTGTAGGCTTGGCATGGCTAAAATACAGGTTACAATACTCACACGTGTCAGCTGTTAAGGGAATAGTTGGCTCAAGAATCAACGTTTTGTCACCGTTTACTAACTTAAAAAAAAGTGTTCGTGCTACCATCAAATTTTAAGTTTACTCAACTCAAATATCCACGTTTTCATGTAGTACAACTTAACATTTCATGCTGACTAAACATAAAATTTTTAGGCTGCACAAAACACTTTTTAAGTTAAAATGATTTTTAAGTTCCAAACTCATTTTATTCACTTTCTTCCATGAAACCTAAAAGGAGATGCTTCGCAGAATGTCCAAGCTGCTCTTTTCCATAAAAGTGAATGGAGATTTATTCTGAAAGGATTGAAAAGGACAAAAAACACCATAAACGTGATCCAAACAACTATGCTAAAAATCACGCAATAGCTTTGTGTGGAAAATAGAACTAAATTTACATTTTGGAGCTCTTATACAGTATGCCAACACAGAAAATTAAATGCAAAATAAATATATTATATTGTACGCCAAATGCAAACACAAAGCTACTTATATGGCTTCAGACAAAGATGTTTGGATGATAGATCGTCCTAGCATCTCATTTTGCGTTTCACAAAAAAACTGAACCAACATACACATAATGACAAAACGTTAAAGTTTGCGTTAACTATACCTTTAACTATTTTTGTTCTTTTTTGGAGGGTAAAGTGAGAGGGGGTCAGTGTTTATGGACCTGATGGTAAACTCTCCTCGTGGCATCTTCAGATAGAAAGTTCATAGGGAGAGAGACCTTCAACCAGTTGCATGTACATGGTGCATCAAAAGTTACGCTTAGCAGCTGCACTATTACTGTATATAATGACTTGATCAATAAATTAACTCTGGTCTACAGGCTGTGGCAGAATGGAAACGAAGGTGTGCTAAAAGGGCCTGAAAAGGACATTTCACCTATGGAGCAGCTTAATAAAATATAAAGTATTTTTTCGCTCTCAACAGAGCCATGCATTCAAGCACATATCCCTTACCAAAAGAAAACGATAATAAAGAAAGGTGAAAAATCTATTCTGATTCTGGTTTGTGCAAAGCTTCGTCAGAAGCGTTGGCTGCAGAGATGTCAGCCCTACACAGCAGTTCATAAAGAAAATAGTTTTGAATGGTTTTTGGAGTGGATAAGTGGCCGAATGCTTCCCCAGTAACTGATTTTAAATATCAGTTATTAACAGTCCATTTCTTCACTGTCAAATAAACGTTTGAATTCCAAAAATTCCAAATTGTATCACCCAAGCCACTTTTTAGTGGTTTTGGCGCCAATTGGTGACTGATTGCACGATTTGCATGAAACAGTGATGGCTTTGAACAAAAATGCATATTGTCATTTTCTGATTTGCCCAGGAACTATATGTTGAATCATAGTACCTGTTGGTACTCAAACATATCAGCTGGACTGAACACTGGAAGCAGATGGAAGATTTATAACACATGTTGTTTTAACACCAGTGTGACTGGGGAAGATACCAGAAGGCTTGTTTTATCATTTACCTGGAGAGTGATTGAAAATATACAGGCTGAACTTCAGTGAACTGCTGCCTTAACGCAGGATGTTTGGGTATGCATAAATTAAATGCACATGTGACAAAGACGTTTAGCATTTGTACACAGATTCCATTTGCTTCTGACCCACTGAGAAAACAAAAGAAGTGATAAAACAACATTCACTCTACACAACTCAATCGCACATCTGGTGTTAGAAAATCCCTACGACATTTTTTAGTGGTTAAAATCTATGACATTTGTTATCCATTTGAACTTGCATCAGAAATGATTAAGGAAGAGGGGCCAGAATGATTTCACAATTTTGAGGCAAGAGCTGTGTCAGATTATTATTATAATTCTTTTTTTCTTTTTTTTTGAATTTTTGTTTTCTTTGCACATAACATGATGAAATTCCTTGATCTCTTTATTAATTTTACACACCTCGCTAATCCAAAACTACCCAAATGATATGGCATTCGGATTAAACGAATTCTGCATTGGTTACTTGTCTGTTTTGTTTTTGTTTCATCCGCAATGCATGCTTGTAGCGCCTCCCCTCTTGGATTTTACAAGGCCAACTTGCCTACGATGACACCCACGACAAAAAACAGCACAATTAGAGCGATCATCCTGGTGCTCAGACCCTCCTCCTTCACTCTCACCGCTGGAGATGAGTGCGGAGCCGACATTACTGTGCTCTTCCTCATCCGCAGACCATCATCTTCCTGCTGGGGTGGGGACGAGTGGAGAGACAGAGAGAAAGATAAAGATAGTTAGATGACAGAAATGATCTGGGGAGTTATGAAAAGTGCTTTTGGCTCTGTGGTCGTCTCATTAAACAAGCAGCGGTAATGGTCCCCAGCTGCAGCTTCACACAGCGCTGATGACTAAGGCCAGGTTATCGTCAGTTCCGTCTCTCAATATGTTTAACATCCTGTGGCTGTAACAAATTTAAACAATATGTGAACGATCAGGCCAACATATGACTGTGGCATTTTAGGCAGCCTGAACATTGCCAAAGTTGCCATGAAAACAAAAATTTTTAAGTGGACATCAGAGGAAGAAAATGAACCGAAATGGATAATAACCACTTTAAAGATAAAACTAAATTTCTGTAATTAAATTTAACACAGCATTTAGAGTAAGTGCACCCTTAAATGCCACTTTCAACCTCATTTTGTCTCAGTCTACTGGTAATTTAAGCATCATTTTCTTTGCCTGTAAAATCAAGCAAATGATGTGAATTGACCAAAAAGCATTTGTGTGTAGAAACTCACATATAATTTCTATTTCCAGGGATTTGTTGATTTGAATTACACTTAACCTAAATTCTATATATACTATTTTTCAAAAGTTTGGGGTCAGTTTTTTTTTTTTTTTAATTATTTATTTTTATTATTATTTTTTAATTAATTATCCATTAAATGAATCAAAGGTGACAATAAAAATACTTTTAATGTTACATTTAAAAATATAAAGATTTCTATTTTAAATAAACACTGTTGTTTTGAACTTCTACATCAAAGAATAATACAAAAAATTACAGTTTTTACAAAAATGTTAAGCAGAACAACTGTTTTCAACATTTTTATTTTCTTTTTTTAATTCCATTCCAGCTTTTACAGGCCAGGTTTAGCTGTTTTCAACATTTTTGAATATAAGAAATGTTTCTTAAGCAGCAAATCAGCATATTAGATTTCTGAAAGATCATGTGACACTGAAGACAGGAGTAATGATGCTGTAAATTCAGCTTTGCATCACGGGAATAAATTACATTTTAAAATACATTAAAATAGAAAACTGCTATTTTAAATTGCAATAATATTTCACATTACTATATTTGATCAAATAAATGCAGCCTCTGTAAATATTAAGGGAGTTCTTTTAGAAACATTAAGGCATTTTACCACCCCAAAAACATCTGAACTGTAATTTATATAACGTAATATTACTCTGACAATTTAATGCACTATGCACATTAAAAGTCAAACGTTTTTTTAACAGTAAAGATGTTTTTGTTTCTTTTCTCCAAAGTACAGCAAAAACTGTAAAATTTCTAAATAGTTTTACTGTTTAAAATAACTGCTGTCTATTTGAACATATTTTAAAATGTAATTCATTCCTGTGATTTCAAAGCTGAATTTTTAGCATCATTACTCGTCACATGATTCTTCAGAAATCATTCTAATATTCTGATTTGCTGCTTAAAAAACATTTATTATTATAATTATGTTGAAAACAGCGGAGTAGAATTTTTTTCAGGTTTCTTTGATGAATAGAAAGTTCAGAAGAACAGCATTTATCTTAAATAGAAATCATTTGAAACATTAAAAATGACTTTATCATCACTTTTGATCAATTTAAAGCATCCCAGCTAAATAAAAGTATTAATTTCTATAATTTCAAAGAATCCTGAAAAAAAAAGTACTTTAAAAAACATAAAAAAATATCTGACAAAAAACAAATATCTGACGAACACTCCTGACATGTGTAATGTAGCAAACATACTCACCCTGATCTGTTTGTTCTCCTCTCGTAGCCGCTGCACCTCCGTCTGCAGTCTTTTACATTCCTCCATGATCTTCTTCACCTCTCCGTCATCCAGACTAGAGGCCATGGACTTCATAGACAATGTGGATGATTCCGACTTTGAGAGACTGGAGGCTATCTTATTGCTTTCCATTTCATGCTGGGGCCACAATCAGGGTTACACACAAACAGAGAGAGAGACTCATGAGCAAATGCATCCATGAAAAAGCCAAGAATCTGTTTAGCTTATTACTTTTAGGAGAGGGCGTAATGCCTGCTGTCATTGTCATTTCACAAACTGCCTACAGAACATGAAAAGCCTTCCACTCACTGTTTTCTCATTTTCAGCAGGCATCTCAAAAACACATCTCAGCTTGGAGTCCATCAGATCCTCGGGCTTGGCGTCCTTCCACTGCATGAGAGAAGAACAACATGTGTAAACACAGGCATACGTATGATTATACACCAAATAAACACCTCATGAGCTGTTTACAAACTCTAGCGACCTGCTTACATGCACAGCATTTTTAGGCTCATGGAAGATTTTCCACCAAAAAATTACAAATACCACAGCGTATTAATAGAAAAATTATAAACGCACAATTTACTATTATGTTTCACTATTTCCCATGCATTAGCTTTGCCACATGCAAACATATCTTAGAAGGTATACACTGCAGAGGCAGATTGCTAAGTTTTGGAGCCGAGCTTTAGAGCCATCAACAGCAATAGTGGAAATAGCTCAGGACAGTGAGTAAGTAGCCAGATCTCTGCTCTACATTTTCTTTCCGCTTCTCCATTCCTGACGTTTTCATAACCTATTTATCGTTACATCTGCACATGCACACTCATTTTCAGTATGCTCTACTTGGGGCGTCATTCAGAAAGCTTCAAAAGAGTTATGAACGTGAGATTTGGATTGTAATCTTGGGCCCCGTCAAACACCGCTGGAGTTATATGACATTTGTTTGTATTACTTGAACAGCAAACCCACACCATTTGTGTCATATGTTGTTGCTCTATGCTGGAGGTTACCATAATATTATTGCCAACTGACACTGAAGCACAATGTCTATGAAGCTTGTATACTGAAACACTAATATAATGCAAAATACTGTTTTATGACCAGTGTTGTTATTGTTAAAGAGATAATTCACCCAAAAATGAAAATTCTGTTATTAATTATCATCCTCATGCCGTTCCAAACCCATAAGACCATCGTTCATCTTCAGAACACATTAGGATTTTTTTGTTAAAATTCGGTAGCTTTCTGGTCCTGCATAAGCAGCAAAACAACCGACACGTTCAGGGCCCAAAAAGGTAGTAAGGATATCGATAAAATATAAAATAATCCATGTGACATCAATGCTTCATCCATAATGTTATAAAGCTACAAGAATACTTTTTGTGTGGTAGGGCTGGGTGATATGGCAAAAAAGTTAAAGAAAATAAAATTCTATTCCAAGTGCACCACACACAGTATCAGCATGATGTAAATGTTAAACAAATCACTTGTTAAATATCTTTGCAGAAAAGATGCATGAACTAAAACTACAACTACAACTTGTACAAACTTGTCTTATGCATATTATATGTTAAGAAATAATACTAGGAAAATGGTTTAAAAAAAACAAAAAAAACAGTTGGATCGTTCTTTTCTCATTACTGCTATTATTGGCATATTGTCAAAGTGTGTAATTCCTCGATTTCTAAAAAATGTAATGCTGGCAAAACATTACATTCAAAATAATCGATAAAATCGAAAAAAAAAAAAAAAC
>JAHKKF010524142.1:0-10238 GCA_019740295.1 Labeo calbasu | reverse complement strand
TCCTGCAGGAGTAGGGGGATCGCTCTCTCGAGGACCATACCACCAACACCGTGTTTTTGGCCAACCTGACACATTACCCCGACTGCTGCCTCTGCTCGTTTTATCAAGCTGGACTGAACACCGCCACACGAGCGCAGCTGTCCGGGGAAGGTCCTCGAGAGAGCCTCGCCGCCTTTGTGGAGTCCTGCCAGTCTTAGCTGACCGTGGACTTAGCAGCACCACTCCTGACCCAGTGCCCAGCCCAACATCACCCCGCAGCACGCAGCGTCAGCCTGAGCCTACCGTGGACGGAGAGCCAAATCCCAGTGTGACCGACGAGCTATTGGTGAGAGGAGCGACAGAGCTGAGGATCGCCCCCGGAGCTTGAGCCCATCACATCCAACCAGGTGCGAAAGCCGGCAACACCACTCGCAATGAAGGAAGTCTCACTGGCTCCTCCTGCTCCGGGTCCCTTCTGTTTACACCCTGGCTACTTCCTCCGTCTGATCCGCCCTGGACCCTTCTGTCTCCTCCTTGGCTCCTTCCTCCGTCATCACCACCGTGGACTTCCTTGTTGTCCTCCTCCCGGGAGTCCGTCCTCCGCCAGAGCCTCCTCCTGCACTGACTTCCTGTTTCCATCCCACGTTCACTCCTTTGTCCACCTCCTAAGCCCCCATCATCTGTCCCTCTTTTTTTTGTTTTTTCTACGGCGCGAGGTCGCGCCTTCTGGGAGGGGGGAGAACTGTCACACCCCTGGACTATTTGTATTGGTTTTTCCCTCATGTGCATATATATGGTTGTTCCTGTTCCTGTCCTCGTTGTGTCATTATTAGTTAATCACCATCACATGTCAAAAAACATTTGACATTAAAAAGTATTTCAACTGTATTATATTTATGAAAATAATCGATCGTTTCACTAGATAAGACCCTTCTTCTTTAGCTGGGATCGTTTATAACCGCATTTGGGATCGTTTGAAGCCGCATTTAAACTGCTTTTTGGAAGTTCAAAATCAATGACATTTTGTAATCACAATGCAAAACTGCATAGAATACACAATAGATCACTGAAATCTCAGCAAAATATACAAAAATATGATTGTGAATATAATATGAAATGTTAAAGTAGATTTGTTAGTAAAACTAAAAAAGAAATATAATAATATTAAAATATAATGAATAATAATTTTAGGGCCTTTTATGTATTTTGCTATTAACTAGTAAAACTACACATTCTCACCAAATATATTTTTAAGCAGTGTATTGGTAGTTAGTATGCTAGGCCTACACTTTAAGACAAGTAAAATAGGGCATTATGTACTGTGTTAATTTGAATGTATTTTGTGTTTTCAGGTTACAACTTAACAGATAATGTCCTGGCAGAAAATTACCAGTACCTTTTCCATTTTTTCACATATTTTAAACTGATCAACAAGAGTAGGTACAAGCTAATAACAAGGTGTTATCATAAATAAACTATTATTATTAAACTATTACAACTAGCAACTTAATTCACATGATATGTTTACTCTTAGGCACCTTTGATTTTCTCCTTTTGTGTAATTTAGAGGTAAAATGTGTGCCTTTTTATCAGTTAAATCACAGCTGCTAAATAAATTAAATTAAAAATAGCTAAGTTTGTTACTAGGTGCTTCTTGAAGAAAAAGTTTGGTAGGGTGGTCTGAAAAGTTGCTAAATCTAGCAACAAAATTGCTAGCACATCTGCAGGTTCAGAATTCAGTCAGCGAGCGTGCACACTCAACAAAACGTTTTTTCCGGCGATGACTTATTTGAAGGCCTCTGATTGGCAATTGCATTCCTAAGCTCAACAGAATCGTGTGTGATTGGTTATAATGCTCAATACTGTAAGAACGCGAAAGAGAAATACAGTGCAAAAATCTTAATTTAATGCTGCAATCAAGACTTTTCATTCATTTTTACTTTGTTAGGAATGCGCGGTATACCGGTACTGGAAAAACACAGGTAAATATTTTATTTCAAATGGTTCAATACTTTCATTTTGATCAATTTTATATTTTATGTGCTGCTGTTCCAAAGTTCACCTGTAGGCGGCTTCCCAGTGCTTCCCAAATTGCTGCCAAATGGGTAAATGTGACAACAGAACAATGCGACAGATTATCAAACAGATGAAACTCCATCAACGTGCTCCAAACTAGTAAATAAAGACAACAGTAGAAGTGAAATTTGATATTATTTTGCATACAAAACAAATGATAAAAGTGAACGAGCTGACCTCACTGCACCTGTATGCAAGCATTGCTATAAATCAGGGTTGCTCAAACCTGTTCCTGGAGATCTACCTTCCTGCAGAGTTCAGCTCCAACCCCGATCAAACACCCCTGAACCAACTAATTGGTATCTAAAGGAGCACTTGATAATTACAGACAGGTGTGTTTGATCAGGGTTGGAACTAAACTCTGCAGGAAGGTAGATCTCCAGGAACAGGGTTGGGCACCCCTGCTATAAATCATGTGTAAATCTAATGCTTTTTCTTTGATCTTAGTCTGAAATCTGAAAACAATCAGACAGAGAGAGAGAGCGAAATAATAACATGATTTTGAATACTTCGACTGTTAGAATAACACTTCACAGTAAAGCAGCCTTCGTTAAAATTCATTAGGTAAGCTGACCTAACAGTATTACAGCACTTATTAATCTAGGTCAATAATTAGTTATAAATGATAAATGAACTAATACATGTCACTTACTAATACAACATTACTTTCTAAATTGTTTTCAATTCACTTATTTTTTAAAGCTGGTTATTTGTCACCTACGGTATCAATTTAGTATCGATACCTGGGTATCACATTCTGGTATCGTACAGAAGCCAAAACTATGGTATCGAGCCATCCCTAATTAGCAACAGACATAATAGATTTAATTATGCAGGGGCATTTTTGCCCAAGTCCCTGTGGCCTTACACACGCTCTGCCTAAGACTGTTTTGTAGCCAGATGGGTTTTCAGGTCACGTCGAGAATAGAAACAGTCATTTTCCATCCTTGCTTCAGAACAATAATGCAGCTGTTGTCTCATATGTCTCCATTTCTAGAATGACTCTTTGTGGCATTATCTTGCAAGATGGCCCAAATATTTAAAGGGGTCATCGTATGCCCATTTTCCACAAGTTGATATGATTCTTTAGGGTCTTAATGAAAAGTCTATAATATACTTTGGTTAAAAAACTCTCAATGGTAGTGTAAAACAACACCCTTTTTACCTTGCCATAATCAGCTCTGCAAAAAACATCCTGTTCTGGTCGAGGCTGCTTTAAATGTTAATGAGCTCTGCTCGCCCGCCCCTCTCTTCTCTCTGTGGAGTAACGAGCCTGTTTACTTTAGCTGCTTATTAGGAAAGGTGATTGCAGAAATTCATAAAAAACCCTTATACTCACTTCTGCTGTAGGTGAAGCTGGATCACGAATGATTTGTGCGAACATAGACTCATTTATGTAGATCGGAAGGCGCATTCCCTTCACAAACAAACCTAATCAACTGCAGGAGTAAATGATGACCACTATGTTTCATTATTACATCCAGCAACACAACACCTCAATCGCTCAGTTGGAGATATTCTTGTCTAGCTTAAATCCCTGCTCCGGCATCGAAACAATGGAGGTCGGACTTTAACAACTGATCTAAGGTAAGACGCTCATGTCAATAAACTATCATGGAAGCAGCATCTGGCATCTGAGAATGGCTCGATTTGAAAAAGAGGATATTATTTTTACAGATTAATTAAAAACCACTGCATGGATTTTTATCATTATAGGGTAGTTTTGTGTTTTGTACATACACTGCCAACACACATGAATGTTCAAACAACATGAAAAAGTGAACTTTGCATCCGATGAGCCCTTTAACTATTCATAAATATTTCTCTGTAATGGAAAAAATTGTGTTTTTGAGATAACAAAATCACAAATTGTCCGTGAGAGTTTACCACAACTGCACAATCTGGCCAGCTCATACAGAGATTGTGTGCTTTTAAGATACGACTTTGGCACACCACCAAAATGAGATATGATTTGGCCTGATTATAAAAGCAACAGAACTCCCTTCGGTGCCACACTTGCAGCCACTGTCTAATAATGATGGCGATGCTAGGAGTTTTCATCTTTCTTGCCCTCATCCTGGGCACAGCAAATGCAGCTTCTGTAAGTCTTCTGTATGTTTAACAGTTCATTATGTTTATGTAGTAGTTTGGTTTAATAATGAAGCTACTATGAAGTTTTATATTACTAAATAACAAACTTAAAAACAGTGGAATTTGTCAGAACATGGCTAAATATGCTATATTGCAATTTCTACCAAAATTGCACTGTAGTTGGGAACTGTGAGCACCGAGGGAGGGACGGTACAGGGAAGGAATCTCCTTATTGGATACTTCCGCTATATGGACATTTTCAAGGGAATTCCCTTCGCCGCCTCACCTGACATATTACAGAAGCCTGTTCCTCACCCTGGCTGGGACGGTGAGTACGCCTGTCTGTTGTGCAAGGATGTAAAATAAGTGAGTGTATTGAAAGTGCACTCCTGCTGACTCTACCTGCACAGGTGTTCTGAAAACCACTGAGTATGGAAACAAGTGCATGCAGCTCAATTCTTTTTCTACTGATGTCGAGGGCAGTGAGAACTGTCTCTTCTTGAACATCTGGGTCCCTCACGGCAGCACTGGTAATGCAATCTTACTCTAAATCACAAGACAAAAAAAAGTATGTAAAAGGGATAGTTCACTTAAAAATGACAATTTACTCAACCTTATGTCATTCCAAATGTCTGAGGATCACAAAAGAACATTTTTTGTTCATACAAGTCAATTTGGTCCAATGTTGTTTTGACAGTATTTAATAAGATCATTTTTAAGTGTGTACTAGCCCTTTAAGAGTAATTTATTTTCAACTATGGTGTCAATGAATAAATTTACCTTGTCTGGCTTGACAGTGTCTACCAATCTGCCTGTTATGGTGTACATCTATGGTGGTGGCTTCCTGCTCGGTAGTAGTCAGAGTACAGGCTACTTGGTCAACCACCTGTACGATGGACAGGAGATCGCAGACAGAGGAAATGTCATCGTGGTGACATTCAACTACCGTGTCGGAACCCTTGGATTCCTCAGCAGTGGAGATGCTGACGCACCTGGTAAGAGAAGATTATATTTGAGTAAAAGTATAAAAGATTTAATTTGTATAAAAGTACTTCTGCCAATATGGATCAATTGATTGTAGTATTTAAATGATGACCTGAGCATGTCCTGCTCATAGGAAACTATGGTCTGTGGGATCAGCACGCCGCTATCGCCTGGGTACACAGGAACATCAGGAATTTCGGTGGCAATCCAGACAACATCACCATCTTTGGGGAGTCAGCAGGAGGAGTCAGCGTGGGCCTCCAGGTGCTGCATTAAAAAAAAAAAAATCACTGGTTTATTTTATTTTGTACTTGCATGCAAGTTAAGTTTTGCTTGCACGCATTACATTTTAATGAGTCTTTGTGTGTTTGTCTGACGGCAGAGTGAGCAAATTTTTGAAAATGACAAGTGACATTTGAAGTAGCCCTGGCTATTTAACATGTTTGTAAATTGATGAATAATGTTTGATTTATTAGTATGAAAACCATGAGAGGTTCTCAGTAATATAGCTTCTGTGTGTGTGTCCATCCCGAACAGATTCTTTCCCCTAAAAATAAGGGCCTGGTCCGCAGAGCTATCTCACAGAGCGGTGCTGCTCTCTGTCCCTGGGCTATCAACAGAAATCCACGACAGCATGCTGAGGAGGTGAGCTTCACCTTCATGAATGTCCCACATTGCTAAGTACTCATTATAAAACAGACCAAGTGCTTACAGTACTATCATATATTGATATACAGCCTTTAGTGTACACTTGCTGATGTTTAGTGAAGTCACCTGTTCTGTTTCACATACAGACTGACATCTCAATGTTTTTGGTCAGTTAATAATTAATGTGTAGGTATCAGTATGTCTACAGTTATTACATGGGTAAATGCTTTTTTGTGCACTTTTAGATCGCAAGGAAGGTAGGATGTCCCACTGATAGCGGGATGGTGGCTTGTTTGAGGATGACAAATGCAAGGTCTCTAACTCTTGCTGGGACTGTGGATTTGTTTACATCTGCTTCTGGTAAGAAAACTCAGAGTGCATTTTTAGCCCTTTACATACTTTTTAAAGCAACAGTTCAGCCAAAATAATTAATGATTTACTCATAGTCAGTTTTCAAGGCATTTACAAACACAGGTTTGGAATGAACATTACGATGAGTAAATAATGACACTATATATATATATATATATATATGTATATACACACACACACACACACACACAAAATTAGTTTTAATTTATATTTTCCATTTCTATTTTAGTTTTCCTTAAAGTTTTAGTAAATTTTAAACAAATTTTAAAAAAGTTAAACTAAATAAGAAAAGAAAGAAAGTTTTGCTTTGACAAATAGCTGAAGTAAAATAAGTTATTTTTTTTATTCAATATTTTCTTTTATTCCAGTTAACGTTTAATTTATTTCAAGTAACAAAAACAATATCAAATTTGACCATGTTTTCTAGAACCCATTATACAAAATCTGTATCTGTTCCCCGTCGTCGATGGTGACTTCCTCCCCGGCGAGCCTGATACGCTTTTCGGGAATGCTGCTGATATTGATTACCTCGCTGGAGTCAATGACATGGACGGCCACATCTTTGCCACCCTTGACGTCCCCTCTGTCAACATCCCACTGATGCCCACCACTGTGTAAGTGTGCTTATATATATATAGACAAATATATATAAATATATATAGAGAGAGACAAAAATATGAGGAAATATAAGTAACTAAAATGTGCATGTGTATGTAAACACATTGTAACAAATATTTTAGCAATATGTTTTTTTTGTATTATTTGTAAGTTTTTGTAAGATTTTATACTTACAAAGGCTGCATATATTTAATTAAAGTAACGTATTAATTTATTATTCGAGAAATCATACCGATCCATTTTGAACGGTACTGTATATAAATAAACACATTTAAAAAAGACAATTTCTGGGAAAAACAGCAATGTAAGCTTAAAAGCAAACAAAGGGACAAACCTATATATTCTGTGCAGAAAACACTAATCAAGTCATTTAATGGAGACTTTAATGGTCTAAACTTGAAAAAAACCCAACAACAACTTTTATTGATTTCTAACAGGGAGGAGGTCAGGGCTCTCTCGATCGCCTTTTCTGAATCTAGAGGAACAGACGCTGGTATCGCAACTTTTGAGCAGTACACATTCAGTTGGGGTAGTAACCCTAGTGATACGGACATTAAGAAAACAGCTGTGGAGTTGGAGACGGACTACATTTTCCTGGTGCCGACCCAAACTGCCTTGTACCTCCACTCTGACCATGCTGTGTAAGTTGACCTCATCTTCTTATGTACTGACTTCTATAAAACTTTAAAAATAATATTTTCCCCCATTAGTTCAGGACGAACCTACTCCTACCTGTTCTCTGAGCCCTCTCGCATACCTGTCTACCCGCTCTGGATGGGTGCCGATCACGCCGATGACCTTCAGTATGTGTTTGGGAAGCCTTTCTCCGTTCCTTTAAGTTACCTTCCTCGCCATCGTGACATCTCCGATTACATGATTTCCTACTGGACCAATTTTGCTCAAACTGGGTATATAACCATTTAAACACTTACATATTAAAATACTTCATCCTATTCCACTTTAATATGGAGAAATATTTAAGTTAAAGGAATAGTTCACCCAAAAATGAACATTTACTCACACTCAGTCCATTCAAGATGTAGATAAGTTTTGAGAAATTTGGCATTACATCACTTGCTCAGCAATGGATCCTCTCCAGTGAATGGGTGCCGTCACAATGAGAGTCCAAACAGCTGATATATCCATATATCCAAACAGTCTTCTATCCATAATATTGCTTTCTCCAGTGAAGAGTCATCTTGTCTAAATCAGTAGAAAAATATGCACAAATTCAGAACATTTTGCATGTGAAAACAATCTAACAGTGATGTAGTGCTATATTTGTCTAAATCTGTTCCAAAAAAGAAACAAACTCATCTACATCAGCTTTTTCTTTTTGGATGAACTAATCCTTGAATGTTTATTTGATTTTAAATGACAAAAATACTTTTAGTTTTAGTTAACCGTAATAACCCTGGTGCCACTTGTGGTGCAGGATGATAGCTAATCTAACTTTCAAACTTCCCTCATTGTCTTACAGTGACCCTAACAACGGTGAGAGCAGAGTTCCTGTAGTCTGGCCTGAGTTTGCCAGCAGTGGCCATCAGTATCTAGAAATCAACCACACCATGAACAGCAACAGCGTGAAGAAGATGTTGAAAACACGCATGGTTTACTACTGGACTACCGTCTTTGCCAGCTACCCTGTCGTCAAGAAGAACTGAGCACTACCAACCCAACTACAGAATCGTGTAGCCATTTAGTAGTGAATATGCTAAGATTCATGCAATAAACAAAATATATGCTCAATAGAAGACGTCATGTTTACTGTACTAACTTGCCGTGACATCAAAAGAAAGCAATGCTAATTTGTAAAGTGCTCCTACAAAAGGGACAAATGCACATACTGTAGGTTGTCGGTGGACACGATTAACCTTCTTAAGCCCGGCATAGTTGACGGCTAGCATGAGTCAAAAAATTACATCAACAGAATAAAATGAAACTAAAATGAAAAGGAGGTCTTATCGAGAGCACTGAGTGACTGTCAGAGTGTATGTCTATCTCCAGTGTTTGTCTCCGCACATTTTCAGCCATGTGTATTCCTACAGTGCTGGGTCCTGCAATGGCTTTCCGAATTTCCATTGACTGTTTTCATAGGCAGAGAACCAACTCCAGGGTAAGGCTAAAATATGCCTAATGTTATTGTAATCTATTAACACGCACATCAAGGATATATGTGACGCTGGACCACAAAACCAGTCTAAAGTAGCAGGTAAATTTTGTAACAATTATAGCCAAAAATACACTGTATGGCTCAAAATTATCTATTTTTCTTTTATGCCAAAAATCATTAAAAAGATCATGTAACATTAAGATATTTTGAAATTTTCCTACCGTAAATATATAAAAATGTAATTTTTGATTAGTAATATGCATTGCTAAGAACTTTATTTGGACAATTTGAAAGGCGATTTTCTCAATATTTGGATTTTTTTTTTTTTTTTTGCACCCTCAGATTCCAGAGTTTCAAATAGTGGTATCTCGGCCAAATTATGTCCTATACGTCAATGGAAAGCGTATTTATTCAGCTTTCAGATGATGTATAAATCTCAATTACCAAAAATTGACCCTTATGAAGTTTTGTGATCCAGGGTCACATATGTTACCCACTGAATAAAAATAACAGAAGGTAATGTCAGTTGCGACTTTTAAGCTCACAATTCTTACTGTTTATATCTCATAGCCAATTCTGACTTTTCTCACAAAATTTTTTTCTTCACTTTTTTCCCCCAGAATTGTGAGATATGAACTCATAATTGCCAATTATACAGTCCAATTCTGAGGAAAAAACGAATCTATTTTCTTACACTTGTGAGTATATAACTCTCAATTCTGACTATAAAGCTCGCAATTGCGAAAACAAGTCAGATTTTAGAGTTTATATCACGAAATTCTGAGATGATAACTTGCAATTGTGCGAGAAAAAGTCAGAATTGAGAAATAAAAAGTCCAATGACTTTTTATATTCAATGGCGGAAAACGGCAAAAAGTACCAAATATGTCTTTTTAATACGACTGAATATGAAGAGTTTATTTGCAAAAACAGTTTTTAACAATTTTCAGAAATCATATTTTTCATTGTGCATTCCAATTAATCTCAATCAAACTGCAGTTGGGTTATTTTGATTAGGTAAAAATAACTAAAAATACAGCTAATTAACACAATAAAACACATTAAAAACACTATAACAGTAAAAAACATGATGAAAAATGTAAAAAACGAATCTACCTGTTTTTGCAAATAAACGTGATGTAACGTGATCAGGAAAACACTGTAAGGTACCGCTTTTCAATTCAACCGTTATTCAAACAGCACATAATTACATACAAAAAGCAAGCAAAGAACATTTAACTACATTATCAAAGAACATGGCACTAGGGTGAGTTTAAGCACGCTCAAAAAACTCCCCCCGTTAAAATCAATAAAGCTGCCTACAATGTCAAATGAATCGCTTACTTACATCATACGT
>JAHKKF010524141.1:2099-17246 GCA_019740295.1 Labeo calbasu | reverse complement strand
AACTGTACATTCTGCTCATCACTGGTGCTAGTTTGAGTGGGTTTTCCATCAGATTTGGCTCTTTGAGATATAAATGAGGAGCTCAGGATAGAGTAGAGAGATGATCTGCTTCTGTGCCTTCGGTGGAATGAGATCTTATTGATCGTTCTGACAGAACGAATAAATAAAGCATCCAACTGTAGCACCAGTGATGAAAGAAGAGAAGCAAGTCACCCCTGATCCATTAGCGTATTGCACATTGATCATACCCTCAAGCCTCTGTACATTCACATCCGACCCATTTATTGTCTATTTAAAATCTCCATATGCTCCAATATTTAACTTTTGCCCTCTTTTTTAGCCGTTCCTCATTTCTGAAGCTCAACGACAGCACTGATCCAAGGAGGCCATCAGAGAACTGGAAGGCAAATCAAACTCTCTCACTTTCATTCAATATTTCTGTGCACATATTGTGTGAAAAGTGAGCGGAGATGATTAATTGGCTGCACTGACGGTAAAGCAAACATGTACCGGTGATTAGATTTGGATTATTTGAACGTGTTCCTGCTCAGACCTATAACTCCAAGCTAGGAAGCGACTTTCATCATTTCTAGAATGCTTCAACTGGGCATTAACACAGAGATGGAAATAATTATTAGCAGTTTCCTCCTGAAACAGAAAGGCAAGCTTTCCTAAGCCCTGTGGTCTGGTCTGAATCCACTGACGTGACATAAATCACACACTTTAGCTCCTGTTGTAAAAGACTGTCTGTTTGTCACTGTTAATGAGGACAAACACTAGAGATTAATTCGGAAAATGTCTCTGTCAGGGTAAATCCTGTTTAAATTCACCACGTCAGGGTCTGAATTACACACAAGGAGAAATTCATTTCAGTTTTGTAAACTGTTGACGCCTGTATGATGAATCGCTAGTGCTAGTTTGCCTCATTTCCAAGTCACTGTGGATAAAAGCGGCTGCTAAATGAATAAATGTAAATGTTGAAATGTACCAACAGGATAAATCACACCCTGGAAAATATCCAGTATGGTTGGTATGGATATGAAATAGTCAAAGGTAAAATTAGCTTCTAAACAAATAGATAAATTAAAAAAAAGGAATAATAAAAAATTGGGGAAAATAAGAAATGTAAAACAGAAAATATACAATGTGGTTGATATGTATATAAAATCAAAGCTAAGTGTTAAAATTAACTTTAAAAAAAAAATATATATATATTAAAAAATAACAATTATTTAAAAATGAAAACAAAAAAAAAAATGGAATTACATACATAAATAAATAAAATATCCAATATGGTTGGTATTGATATGAAATACTCAAAGTTAAAATTAACTACTAAACAAATATAAAAATACATACATAAAAAAAAAAAAAAAATAAAAATAAAAAATAAATAAATAAATAAATAAATAAATAAATAAATAAATAAAAATAAAAATAAAAATTAAAAAATTGGGGGAACAACAATTTAAAAGAAAATATCCAATATGGTTGGTATGGATATGAAATCAAAATTAGGAGTTAAAATTAACTCATAAAATATATAAATAAATTTAAAATATATATATAAAAAAAAATTTAAAAATTGGGAAATTTAAATAAATAAATAAAATATACAATATGGTTGGTATGGACATGAAATCAGGTAGCACAATAAGTTGAGTTAAAATTAACTTATAAAATATATAAATAAATAAAAAATAATAATAATAAAAAATAAAAATAAAAAAATGAGTAAATAAATAAAGTTAGTAATTATATGAAATGTTCAAAGTTAAGTGTTAAAATTACCATATATATATAAAACATAAATTTAAAAAATAATAATTAATTTAAAAAAATTAAAACACTGGGGATATTACATAAATAACATATCCAATATGGTTGGTATGGATATGAAATCAAAGTTAAATGTTAAATTTAACTTACAAAATATACATAAAAATATATACATTTAAAAAATAGAAAATTTATAAATTAAGAAACAAAAAAATAATAAAAAAAATTAACAATAATATCTAAATTTAATAATTAATAATTGAAAATTGATGGAAATAAATAAATAAATAAATCTACAATTGAAAAGTGTTGCAATTGCAACATACCTGAAAACTTTGGTATATACATACAATGGAAATTAAAATAATTTAAAATATAAAAAATATAAAAAATTGAAACTAATAAAATAAAAAATAAAAAAAATTCTAACATTAGAAATAAAATAAGTAACTCCACACATAATAAGACATAATAAGTCTTGCCAGAAACAAATATTACGTCTTTTAATAGCAAATATTTTGTTTTATCTCGATCTGTGATTCCGAATCTGGATTTTAAAAAGAAAAAAATGAGAGAACCTCATCTGTGAACGAAGTACGCAAATTCACAACAGACATCACACCCTACAATTACAACATATCGAAAAACCTTGGTACAGATATGAAATACTCCAAGCAGAGTTTCCGACAAGTTGCTTTAGCTGAAGTGTGAAAGTTCAGAGCCTCAGATCTGTGTCTCTTTAAAGTGTTAATGATGTGTTTCTCTCCCTGTCATCGCTTTTGTTACGAAGCAAATCCAGCTTTATTTGAGGCCGTCAATTGTCTCAGATCATCACCCATAAAAGCGCTTGGGATGGCCCTCCCACAGGCTTTGCCTTGCTTTAACAAAATGAAAGCTCTTCTCTCCTCTCACCTCAGACACACACACAAACACTCACACACACAGATAGGTCTTGATCAACATCAGCAACAGGAGGCCAACCGGTTGTCATGACAACATATTCTGCAGCTGAGAGTGCCGGGAACACGCGTACTGAATAACAATGGCCCCGCCGCTGACTTAAGGAAAAAAAAATAGCCGGCCGTTCTTCAACAGACTAACAATTCAGGCTGCAAATCATAGGAGTTTACATGCAAAGATATATAGGACTTTGAGGAAAAGTTTCACGCGGTCGTTCCTTAAGTCGGACGTTTAGGTTCGCTTCTCTGATCTCCTTTACTCCCCGAGCGTGTTACACGCATCCATTAGTGTTTACGTTGACACTATTTATATTAAAGTGATTAAAAAGAGATCAAATGAAACAAGGCTCCGTAAACCTCTCGGGCCGCTGACAGAATCGCAGGGCTTTGGAAAAGGTCAGAGCGAAACGAGAAAACCCGATGCTGCTAGCGTAAATATTTTCTAGAACATAAAAACAGACACTCAAGGAAATTGCTCTCTTGTTTCAGCTGTTGTTATGTGATCAAACGGCTTGTATCGGTTCCTATATCTTGAGCGTTTTTAGCAGCAGTAGAGAAAAATGATGTGACAGCGCCTGTCTTTTGCTGAACGTAGCAATGAAGCGGACTGTGTAAATGCGAACGACACTGTAATGAATCTCGCGCGCGGGGCCAAATGGAGACGCGTCAGACTGTGACGTTAGGAGGAGCGGGGCTTGAGAGGTTCTTAACATCACGGCAGATGCAGGGAGATGTACCGACAGGTAGCACTTAGGTTAATACGATTTTTCACAAGGCTGAGAATGAGGTTCTGTTTTGCCGCTCCGCTGCCTCCATAGTACAACAGGTATGTCTTGTTTGAACAAGATGAGCATTACCCTTAATAAACCACAGGCCACTTTCACCACCCTTAAAACAAAGGCACTCTCGTTAAAATTAATGATTGTAATTTTACAGCCTCTCTGGCTTTTCGACTTAAAATGTTTCAACTAGGGCAAAGGGAAAAAAACTCAAAAGTTAAGATGTGTGTGTGTGTGTGTGTGTGTGAAGGTTTTCACTCATACATCATGATTATTGAATTTTTCATACTGTAAAATATGTATTTCTTTTATAACTAATACATTAATAATTTATTATTAATTAATAATTATATATTAATAATTTTTTTTAGTTTTTAAATAAGTTTAAGTTAAGTTTAAGTATAAATAAATTCAGAAATGCAATGATTAGGTTCATACTTCGAAATTAAAAAAGACAAAAATATTTCAGTATTTTTAATTATTTAATTATTGTAAATTATTACTATTAGTAGAGATTGAATAACTCAAAAAAGTCTTCAAAATAAATGAGCTGTGTTATAGCCGGATCTAAAATAGATTCTAATGGGGGACAAGTGAGAAATGTGTGTGTGCAATATGCAATAATTAGCGAATGAAAACAAGGGACGAGGACGAGGTCGCAAATGTCCTCATAGACGTTTGTGGCATTTTGGACAAAGACACTGCATACCAATTTTCAAGTCGATTGGACAAATGGTTGCGCAGTTAAGGTCCTTTTTATGTTTTTTCCCTCTTATAGCGCCACCAAGCAGCCAAACTATTTTTTACTGCGACCTCAGATTGATCTCTTACATAATCATTTAATTATTGTAAATTATTACTATTAGTAGAGATTGAAAAACTGACTCAAAAAAGTCTTACTTCAAAATAAATGAGCTGTGTTATAGCTGGATCTAAAATAGATTCTAATGGGGGACAAGTGAGAAATGTGAGTATGCAATATGCAGTAATTAGCGAATGAAAACAAGGGACGAGGACAAGGACGCAAATGTCCTCATAGACACGTGTGGCACTTTGGACAAAGGCAAAGGCACTGCATACCAATTTTCAAGTCAACTGGACAAATGGTTGCGTAGTTAAAGCCGTTTTTATGTTTTTTCCCGTTATAGTACCACCAAGTGGTCTACATACGTGTTCAGAGTTTGGCGAAAACAAAAATTTCCTCATTCTGACCAACTTTGTCTCAAGAACCACTACTGTCAATCAAATTGTACATTAATTATTCAAGATTATTTAAAAATCCTACTTTTGCAAAACTGCAAAACCTTGCGGTTAGTGCGACGACATACAGTGCAATTGTGCTCATGGCGACCCGAGTTCAAATCCCGGCTTGTGGTCCTTTGCCGATCCCACTCCCCTCTCTCTTCACCCAATGCTTTCCTGTCTGATCTACACTGTCCTGTCCAAATAAAGTCATAAAAAGGCCCAAAAATTAATCTTTAAAAAAAAAAAGTCTTCAAAATAACAAACAAGCTATGTTATAGCTGGATCTAGAATAGATTCTAAAGGGGGAAAAATGTGAGAAATGTGTGAGTACGCAATCATTTGTGAATGAGACCCAGTTGTTTTCACAAACAACAACGTGAAAAACAAGGGACGAGGACGCAAATGTCCTCATAGACACTTGTGGCACTTTGGACAAAGACACTGCATACCAATTTTTAAATCGATTGGACAAATGGTTGCGTAGTTAAAGCCGTTTTTGCCTGTTATAGCACCACCAAGCAGCCAAATTCTGAACAACTTTGCCTCAAGAACCACAACTGTCAATCGAATCATACATTAATTATTTAAGATTATTGTAAAAACGTACTTTTGCGATCTAGTCCTAGGAACTAGGTTTTCTCATCAAAACCACTTTTAAAAAGTCTTCAAAATAACAAATGAGCTGTGTTATAGCTGGATCTAGAATAGATTCTAGGAAAACAAAATGTGAGAAATGTATGAGTATGCAACCGTACGCAATAATTAGTGAATGAAACCCAGTTTTTTTTCTCAAACAACAACGTGAAAAACAAGCAATGAGGACATAAATGTCCTCATAGACATTTGTGGCATTTTGGACAAAGACACTGCATACCAATTTTCAAGTCGACTGGACAAATGGTTGTGTAGTTAAAGCTGTTTTTTCCCTGTTATCGTGCCACCAAGCAGCCAAAATCTTTTTTTTTTTTTTTTACTGTGACCTCAGTTTGAGCTTCTACATACGTGTTAAGAGTTTGGCAAAAATAAAAACATCCTCATTCTGAACAACTTTGCCTCAAGAACCACAACTGTCAATCGAATCGTACATTAATTATTCAAGATTATTTAAAAAACCTACTTTTGCAAACTAGTCCTAGGGAGTAGGTTTTTGCACAATCTCATCAAAACCACTCTAAAAAAGTCTTCAGAATAACAAACAAGCTGTGTTACAGCTGGATCTAGTATAGCTTCTAAAGGGGGAAAAATGTGAGAAATGTGTGAGTATGCAACCATATGCAATTATTTGTGAATGAGACCCAGTTGTTTTCACAAACAAGAGACGAGGACACAAATGTAATCATAGACACTTGTGGCACTTCGGACGAAGACACTGCATACCAATTTTTAAGTCGATTGGACAAATGGTTGCATAGTTAAAGCTGTTTTTATGTTGTTTTTCCCTGTTATAGCGCCACCAAGTGGCCAAACTCCTAGGAACTCGTTTTTTTTCTCAACAAAACCACTCTAAAAAAAAGTCTTCAAAATAACAAATGTGCTATGTTACAGCTGGATCTAGGATAGATTCTGTGGAAAACAAAAAAAAGTGAGAAAGTGTGAGTACGCAACCATTTGCAATAATTAGTGAATGAGACCCAGTTGTTTTCACGTACAACAACGCTAGCAAAAATAATTATCAGGCCTTCCCCGGGGAAATGACAGCACTGAATATGAACCTGTGAACTAACCTCAGGAAGACGAGTCGATGTCGACAAGATGATTTACCCAGAGAGTGGCGCGGGGCTAGCGTGCCTGCCAAACTGAGCGAGGAGGCAGTGGGTCAAGAATCAACAGAGAGGCCTGTGAAAGAGTGTAGCGCCAGTTCCCACTCCAGCCTCTTTTATCCTTACACTAACAAGGTTAAGACTTTTCCCATACATTCATCGGCTCTCACAACACCTTCCCACCTCAGTGGGGGAGGAACAGCCTTCATTTTTCTACACTGCTATTGAGGTGTGATGAAAACTGGGAGTGTTTGGAGTTCAATGGGGCTTTAAAATAATGTAAAGAAGTGTAATAAAACGAGTAAAGCATGGTGGGAAGTGAAAGCTGTGCCTACAGAAATGTGTGGTATCTTAAAGGAAGAGTTCTGTCATCTTTTACCCTTAAGTTGATTTTCTTTCTTGTGTTAACTTCAAAAGAACATCCTGGTGAAAAACATCAATTTAAGGAAAGTAAAAATGGAACTGGCATTCTTTAAAATGTCAAAAATGGGGGAAATCATAAAAGTAGACTATATGGCTTGTGTGCTACATTGGATTACTTTTGAAACCATGCCATGAATAAAGAATAGAAATTTTGTCAATTTAATCATGAGTAAATGTCAATCCGTTTATCTAGTTCACAAAACCCATTTGAATGATTTGCTCATGAATTAGATTTACAAGTTCTTTAAGTTCAAGACAATGGGTTTGGCCTGTTTGTCACACATAACTATAAGAATGAGCACTTTTATGATACATTGTAAAAAGTTTTCACCAGTTTCTACTTAAAAACTTAAGTTCAGCAGCTGCCTTAAAATTTTAAGTTAAATAAACTTAAAACTACAAGTCATTTCAACTCACTACAATAAAATGAGTTAACATTACTTAACAGTACTTTTAAGTTGGAAAGAGTGACCAGTGCAATATTTAAAAATATCTTCTTTTGTATTCCACACAAGAAAGCAGGTCATACAGGTTTGGAACAACAAATGTTTGATTGTATAAACTATCAAACATTTGATTTAATTTAAAATGACTTATAATGCACATGAACAAAGCTGCATGAGTCCTCACAGTGACAGTGATAAATCACATCACATCATGTTGCTGATAGAATCGGCCACTTTCCAACAACGCTGTTTTTTTTATCCGGCACTTGTTCTTTTTTTTATGTGTCGTCCTACTCAGAACTTCAAGGTGTCAGGCCACGGGAGGACATGACAGCACTAGTGAGGACAAATCTACTTCATCCTCTTTTTTCTTCTCCTGAAACCTCTCCTACGCAATGAGAGATGGGACCAGTGTGGCCATTCAACAGCCCTCCAGAAAGCTCCCGAGAGAAAGACAGACATGTCAGCTCATCTCTCTCTCTCCCTCCGCTGTGCCGCCACTGTGCCCATCAAAGCTGCTTGGAGACTTTTACAAATACTTTCTTTCTCTCCATGGCCACAGGCAGCAGGAGGGGGAAAAGGGAGGGAACTTGGCCTTGGTGCTGGAAATGAATCCAGTGTGCTTGGGTTTTCATTTATGACCTGACAAACGAACTTCCTGTCTCCTCTGAGACGGCTTTAAAGGAAAGATTAGACCGTCAGGCTATTAAGAGGCTGTGGCGGCCACTCAAATGCTGCAAGATTCCACTCAGCTTACAATTTAATCTGCTGCTCACAGCTCAACACCAAACAAGAGAGTGACAGTATTTGGACCACGCGCTGAATCTGGATGCCATGACAGGGCGGTGTTGTGTCTGGGAGGTGAGGAAGTGTAAGTGACTTCTAGTTCACACAGTGCAGCCTCCTCCATTTGTTCAAGCTAAACTTAGGTGGCCATTAATCTAGGACACATTCCAGGCTCGGGTCTACTAGGCGATCTATCATGGACGACTGACGACTGTTGAGACAGACGGCCATGCCTGAAAACCCTCCTACTGACTGTGGCACAAGACTCTTTATATACGGCAGGAGCGAGAACCTCGGGTAACTAGAGTATTTCACCATTCAGAGTTGAATCGAGAATGTCTTTTAAATTACAACTAAGGTAGCAAACAGGATGTAAAATTGCTATTTGAATTTGAATGGAACAGACAGAAAGAATAATGGACTGACGGACAGATGGACAGGGACAGACAGATACATATATAGATACAGAACTATGGAATTACAGACATATCGACAAAACAAGTAGGACAAAGGACGGACGGACGGACAGACAAACAAATAGACAGAAAGATAGATAGATGCAAGTAGGGGGGATGGACGGTTGGACAGACAGATAGATAGATAGATAGATAGATAGATAGATAGATAGATAGATAGATAGATAGATAGATAGATAGATAGAAGCAGGGGGACGGATGGACAGACGGATGGATGGACAGATGGACAGACAGAGACAGACAGACAGACAGACAGACAAATAGACAGACAGAGAGAGGATGGGGGATGGATGGACAGACGGACAGAAAGACAGACAAATTGATAGATAGATAGATAGATAGATAGATAGATAGATAGATAGATAGATAGATAGATAGATAGATAGATAGATAGAGGGTAGGGGGACAGATGGACAGAGACGGACAGACAGATAGATAGATAGATAGATAGATAGATAGATAGATAGATAGATAGATAGATAGATAGATAGAAGTAGGGGGACGGATGGACGGACGCATAGATGGACAGATGGACAGACAGAGACAGACAGACAGACAGACAGACAGACAGATACATACATACATAGAAGTAGGGGGACGGATGGACGGAGAGACAGAGACAGACAGACAGACAGAGGATGGGGGATGGATGGACAGACAGATGGACAGAAAGACAGACAAATTGATAGATAGATAGATAGATAGATAGATAGATAGATAGATAGATAGATAGATAGATAGATAGATAGAGGGTAGGGGGACAGATGGACAGAGACAGACAGATAGATAGATAGATAGATAGATAGATAGATAGATAGATAGATAGATAGATAGATAGATAGATAGACAGAGTTATGAGTAGACAAAAAGACAGATTGATTGATAGATAGCACACAAGCACATAAGTGTCTCAGCATAAAAAACATATTTTACTTGCAAAATCAAAAAGGGCAATGTTAAAAATTGCTCTGTTTATCAGATAAAGGGCAAACTGAGCATTTGACGTAATATTCCATTCTCTTCGGCTTGACATCTCTGCTGTGTAGTACATCCGTCCTCAAAAAGCGATAGATTTTTCCATTTTACTCTCAACAAAACATTTCCCTCACACTTCAGAGCTTTCGGTATATCTGGCATGCTAAAAAAAAAAAAAAATAATAATAATGGTGCCTTGATGCATTAAAAAGACACATCAGTTTCAGGGGCTTGGAGGTTAATTAAGTCTATTAACCTTAAATTAATAAAAGAATATTTCTATGTGGAAGTCCCATTAACGCATTTATAAACTTAATAAAAAGTCCCGGCCACCTGGAGTTGTAACTTATTTCATGAACATAATCATTTTTGACAAGGTGCTTACGATGCATCCCACGGCACCCCACTCGTAATGATAATCGACAGTTGTAGCGGTAAAATTGTTCAGTCAAAGACGATCACAGACAACCAGCCACTTGTGCTCTGAATATCAAGTATGTACTTCTGTTGCCCAGCCCTAAACGACAGATTCAGATGGGTGTGCTGTTATTACCCAGGCAGCAGTATCTGGGGAGCATTTGTGTGTCAAGACACAGGCCCATCATTGCAGTGATGATGCGATTTGATCTTTAAATGCAGTCGTATGCCTGTTCCACATGGTGTTTACTCTGGAGACATACCCTATATAAGTACACAAACATAGATGTGAACGCTTTGCTGGTGCACTGCCAGTGTCTTCTAGGATCTGTGGATTTCAGCTCTCTGTGGATACATAGGAGCCATCCTTCGATTAAATATTGGAGTATTTTATACTATAAAATAAATGCTGAAATGGATCTGCAAGGTTTAATTTGTCGAGAGAATTTTGAAATATTACTTGATATGAAACTAAAACGTTCACACTGTTTCTGCCTCAAACACTGTTTCAGCTTCAAAACGATGAGTTAAAAAAAGTTTACCCCTTCAGGCTTTTTATAGTTCTCTGTACATCAACAGCTGCTACTTTTATATAATGTCATCGACTTACTGTTTTTAGCTCAGTTTATACATTTTTAAATGAGTGATTCTGAGATTCCCGAAAAGTTTGAAAACTTCTTGCCATTGCATTTTAATACAATAATACAGTTTGCAGATAGACAGATATGTACAGATAGGAAGACTTTTCTTTCTGGATCATTTTTATTTGCGTATGAGCCTTGAAACATCGCTGTGCCCCAGCAAAATGTATTTAATAAATTCCTGTCTGACAATGGTGAAGACCACATACCCTATTAGCTATTAAGAATCAGGATTTACAATGCCATTTTTTGTGAATGAAAAAAACATTCTTTTAAACTAATTGGTCCAACAGGTTTGCAAAAAGGTGTGACCCTTAAGCACTGAATCATTTGCAGCAGTTTCTCACACTGAATAGTAATGGGATACTTTATAAGACAGAAAATAACAAGAGAGATGGATGACATGGATATTTGCATACATCCATATATTCATAAGACTATTAAAAAAATATATATATATACTATATAAAGTACATATAGTAAGGGTAGTAGGGCTGCAACGATAAATCGATGCATCACAATTCGGCATAAAAAAAGGTTATTGTGACTTTTTTGATATAAACTCACAACTGCAAGAAATAAAGTCAGAATTGCAAGATATAGGCGCAATTCTGAGAAAAAGTCAGAATTGTGAGTTTATATCTCGCAATTCTGTCTTCATTTCTCAGATTTGCGGGTTTATATCCCACAATTCTGACTTTATAACTTGTAATTGCTATTTTATATTTCGCATTTCTGACGTTTTTCTCAAAATTGCGTGACCAAAACTCGCAGTTCCAACTTTTTTCCTCAGAATTGTGAAATATACATTCACAATTGTGAAAAATTAAGTCAGCATTGCAACATATAGTCGCAATTCTAATTTATAACTCACAATTGCTATTTTATATTTCACAATTCTGACTTTTTTCACAGAATTGCGTGACACAAAATCACAATTCTGACCTTTTTGTAAGATAAACTCACAATTGTGAGTTATAAAGTTAGAATTGCAAGACATAAACTCACAGTTCTGACTTTTTCCGTGATAGAAACTCACATTTGCAAGAATGTCAGAATTATATCTCACAATTCTGACTTTTTTTTCACAGAACTGTAAGATATGAACTTGCAACTGCAAGAAATAAGATAAGACTGTAAGATATGAACATGAGAATTGCAAGATACAGTAAATTCTGAGAAAAAGTCAGAATTGTGATTTTATTGTTTATTTTATAGCTCGTAATTGCGGTTTTATATTTTACATTTCTGTCTTGTTTCACAGAATTGCATGACACAAACTCGCAGTTCCAACTTTTTTTCTCAGAATTGTGAGCTATAAACTCACAATTGTAAGAAATAAAATCAGAATTGCGAGAAAAAGTCTGAACTGTGAGTTTATATCTTGCATTTCTGACTTTATAACTCGCAGTTGCTATGTTATGTTCACAATTCTGACTTTTTTCACAGAATTGTGACACAAACTCAAAATCTGACTTTTTTCTCAGAATTGTGACAGATAAACTCACAACTGCGAGATGTAAACTCGCAATTCTGAGAACAAAAAGTCACAGTTGTGAGATATAAAGTTCATATCACGCAATTCTGACTTCCTTTCTCAGAATTGTGAATTTATGTCTCTCGACTTGCAATTGCGAGTTATAAAGTCAGAATTAAATGAATAAAAAAGTCACAATTACCATTTTTTATTTTGTATTCAGTGGTGGAAATGGGCTTCCATACAATTAGGAATTTTGCATGATGGTGAAAGATTTTCTTCTTTTCTTTTTCATGCAAATTTCCCACATTTACCTGCTTAGTTTGAAAATGACTTCTGTGTGAGCCGTTCTTCATTCATCACTAGATGACAGACAATGCATGTTTTTTTGCCCGATATTTCGCTAATGTGACAGCACCCCTATTTCACAATGCAAAAAGAACATGCATAGCTAGAAGCGTTTGCATTACATATCTAAATAGAAGTGCTGCTGCTAGGATATAGGTAGGAGACGGAGAAAGGTTTTCACTTGTTATTATTACATTAGTGATGTCTTCATTATAGTCCTCCTCCTTGTAGCATCTAATGGATTTTTCTATACCCGCACCCCCTGGGGTGTTATGATGCACAGAGGGACGCGGGGGGTTTATTTTATATGCCTTGAACAGCCATGTCTTCGTGCCCTGAGGTCAGCGTCGGGATGAGGTAATGCTGTCTCTATCATCCCAGCAGGGCCCCCTACCCTCGTCCCCCACGTCTGGCTGGCGCTGGTCCTCACCTCTCTCTCTCTTCAGCAAGCACTACATCACGGTCAACAATAGACTCCTAACATCTGCGCCGGGAGCCCTTCATGCACTGAGACCGCTCATGGGGAGCACTATTTCTAGTAAGACAAAGCCCGACCGTGTCACGCACTGAGCGGCCCATTGTCTTGGAAAACGGAGGGAGGGGACTATAGCTGCTTGAGCAATAGAAAGTTCTGTATTGGAAAATCTAAAAAAAAAAAAAAAGATATTTGTCTGTTTAACATCTAATTCTAGAACCAATCTGACTTGTGTGTTCCTTCATGTGTGATTCTTTTATTCCAGAAATTGATCTCTCAAACTCTTTTCAGACTCTCATTAGTTTATTTAAATTGTCCACTAACAATGTCCAACAGTTGACATATTAACTGTTGAGGTCAAAAGTTTACATACACCTTGCAGAATCTGCAAAATGTTAACTGTTTTACCAAAATAAGATGGATAACACTAAAAGCATGTTATGGTTTTTTTAGTACTGACCTGAATAAGATATTTCACGTAAAAGATGTTTACATATAGTCTACAAGAGAAAATAATAGTTGATATTATTGATCGTTGTTATGAGTCCCTTGTTTGTCCACTGTCCAACAAATGTTTTGGTTTTTCAGCATTTCTGCGTATTTGAACCCTTTCCAACAATGACTGCAGGATTTTGAGATCCATCTTTTCACACTGAGGGACTCATATGCAATTATTACAGAATGTTTAAATGCTCTCTGATACTGCAGAACATAAAACGTTGCATTAAGAGTCAGAGGTGTAAACAGAATTAAGATTTGTACATTTTTCTTATTTTGCCTAAATTTCTTTTTTTTTTTTTTTATTTAGTACTGTCCTAAAGAAGCTACAGAAGATACTTACATGTTTCTCAGAAGACAAAATAATGTAAAATTACCCTGATCTTCAAATTCCAAAAGTTTTCACCCCCAGCTTTTAAGGCCTTGTGTTTTGAACAACAGTGAGCATTTGAACCTTCTTTAATAGTCCCTCAGTTGTCCTCAGTGTGAAAAGATGGATCTTAAAATCATACAGTCATTTTTGGAAAGGGTTCAAATACACAAAAATGCTGAAAAACCAAAGAATTTGTGGTACCTGAAGGATTTTTCTGAAAAACAGTGGGCAGTTCAGGACAAACAAGGGACTCATGAACAACTTCTATGTGAAATATCTTATTCAGGTCAGCACTAAATAAAAAAATAACATGCATTTTGTATGATCCCTCCTATTTTGGTAAAACAATGGACATTTTGCAGATTCTGCAAGGTGTATGTAAACTTTTGACCTGAACTGTAGGGCACACGAAATTTCAAGATTTTCTGTCTTTTTTTTTCTTGAAAAAAAGTGTTGAAAATGCCCAACACACCTCAAAAGATGTATTGTGTTTGTGTGATAGAAATTACAAATGTAATATTCTGGATTTGGCTACATTTTATGTATCACAGACATACATAATTTAACATTAAATAAATAATAGTTTGCATAATTTGACAATTTTGCATTAATTTGACACTACGCATAAAATGCACATTGTTAAAAAGTTTGTGATAAATAAGAACTTTTTAAAAGAAATTAATATTTATGTTCACCAAAGATCATTTATCCAAAATCAGCAAAAAAACACTTATAACATTACAAAGACATTTCTGTTTCAAATAAACGCTCTATTCATAAAAAAAAAAAAAAAAAACCTGGAACAAAATGTATTACAGTTTCCACAAATATACTGAAAAAAGCTGTTTTCAACATAAGAAATGTTTCTTTAGCACCAAATCAGTATAAAATGATTTTTAAAGGATCATTTGAAACTCCAGACTATATAAAATAAAACATTAATATAAACTGTTTTAAAATATACTTCTATAGAAATTGTAATATTTTACTGTATTACTGTTTTTCCTCATTTAAATGCAGCCTTTGTGAGCACAAGACTTCTTTCAAAAAAAAACTTCTTTTAAAAATCTTACCACCCCCAAACTTTTTCACGGTTTTAACGGTGTTAAAAGACATAACTATAGCATCATTTCTAAAATTACAGTGTATTTGTAATTTATAATATTGCGAGTGATACAAATGGCGAAACGGTAGGAGTTCTGACATCACTAGAATACCACACTCCTCTCAGCCAATCAGATTCAAGGACCAGAAGGAACTGTTAAATATATACTTAATGGAGTTGTTTTA
>JAHKKF010524140.1:0-14797 GCA_019740295.1 Labeo calbasu | reverse complement strand
TTTTTTTTTTTTTTTTTTTTTGTCTATGTATTTTTTTTTTAAATACATTTTTATTTATATTTTTAATTACTTTAGGACATCAAGTTACTCGGCCATCTCAACTCTGAATGATGCCAGTCATTTACAAACAATCAGGTTTATCTTTAAAAGTCAAACAATAGAAGTGAATCAGTTTCATTTTAATTTAAAGTATTTTCCTTCACCATTATTCTTAACCCTAAATGATTTCTGCATTATTGGCATATACAGACATTTGAGATGCATGCAGCAGAACAATGAGTCTAGTTTAGGATCAACACTAAATTCATTTAAAGCATAAATGGAAAGTTTTAAGCAGTCAATACCATGCTAGAGTTATTTTAGTATCACTTAGATGCTGTTAAATATTTTTTTATTAAATAAATTATTTTTTATTTTTATTTATTTTTTGTTAAAGTTTTAGTAATTTTTTTTTTTTTTGGCAATTTTTAGTAGGTTTTTTATTTTTTATTTTGTCTGTTTAGTTTTTATTAATTTTTATTTATATTTTTAGTTATTTTAGTACATCAAGTTACTCGGCCATCTCAAATCTGAATGATGCCAGTCATTTACAAACAGTCAGGTTTATCTTTAAAAATCAAACAATAGAAGCGAATCAGTTTCATTTTAATTTAAAGTATTTTATCATTCTCAACCCTAAATGATTTCTGTATTATTGGCATATACAGACATTTGAGATGCATGCAGCAGAACAATGAATCTAGATTAGGATCAACACTCATTTCATTTAAAGCATAAATATGAAGTTTTAAGCAGTTTAGAGTGGTAGAGTTATTTTAGTATCACTTAGATATTGTCAAATAGTTTTTATAATATGTGTATATAATATTATAATTTGTGTCCATTTTAGTAGTTTTTTTTTATTCTGTCTATGTAGTTTTTATTAATTTTTATTTCAGTTTTAGATATTTTAGTACTAAATGAAAATGAGAAATGTTGCCTTGACAACCACCTGAAATAAAAGTGTTTTATATTTTATTTCAAGTAGCAAAAATGTTTTTAGTGGTTTTAATTTTAGTTTCAGTTTTAGTTAACTAAAATAACCCTATGGTTAGATTATAATAGCATGGCACTGAATCACTACTGTAGGCCTATTTATTTTACATAGAAAAATACCATGATAATATCAAGGTACTGTGCTGGACTACAAAAGGTTATAACCAAACAAGCTTTTTTGTTGATTTAAAATGTAAATGATGTAGCTAAGCAGCTCAGCCAAGCATAAATTAATTTTCAACTTATTCTGTACTGTAGATTTTTAAATAAAAGCTTTTGAAGAAAAAAAAAAACGTGCAGATTTGTGTTTTTTTTTTTATTAGATGTGTAAGAAAATAGCGATAAACAGTATGTATATGTATTTTTTAAATTGTACTTATTAGGGGTGAATTAAGGTAAACTGGGACACTTTTTGCCATTGAGATGACAGGGAAAAAATGTTCCAATTTTAACCAGAAGTCATCCCTAATTTATTTGGAATGATTTAATTGTAGCTATTTTGAGGTTATTTATACACCCGCCAATTAAGGGGTTAAAGCTGCTAAATGCAGCTTCACAAACATGTTGCTTTTATAAAAATTCGCTCCGTGTTTTGGGATCCAAACCTTTAAACGCCGTACAAACGCTCGCCTCGTGGCTCCGCCCCCCACGAGCACCTTCACTCACGCCGCCCCGCGATTGGCCGGCCCGGACTTGTTATGCAAATGAGCAGCGGGTCTCTTCAAAAAGCGCGAGCTGACGTCACGAGTCAGAGTGGCAGCTGACACACGGGGAGAGAGACAGATGGAGAAAGTGAAAGAATCCTGAGGAGAAAACACGCAAGACCGAGAAAACCAAGAGAGGAGCGTACAGCTGTGACAGAGGGAGAGGAAGAGGAAGAAAGAGAGAGGGAGAGGAGGAGGAGTGGATGGTAGAGAGCCGGAGACACAGCGAGCGGGAGGGAGAAAGATGGCCTCGGTCACGGCGGAGAATGGTTTCAGCACCACGAACAGCTCCGGCAGAATGAACGGACTCAACAGTGCGATCCCGATGAAAGATCACGACGCCATCAAGCTCTTCATCGGTCAGATCCCGCGCAACCTGGAGGAGAAGGACCTCAAGCCGCTCTTTGAGGAGTTCGGCAAGATCTACGAGCTCACGGTGCTCAAGGACCGGTTCACCGGGATGCATAAAGGTCGGACTTGGTTTTCTTTTTCTTAAATAAGCCTGTGTGTGTGTGTGATCAGCACATGCAATCCGCCCATCTTCTCAACATGCATGTGAAGAAGCTTTAAAGTAGCGTCATGCATGTTCATAAAACTGCTGATCAACTTGCACTTTAAAAAAAACAATAAAGGTTTCAGTTCGAAACAAAAATGCCTTTACAGCCTGACTAGCCTTTAAAAAATATCAAGAACTTTTTAATCTCCAAAAAACTAAAAATGCCATTAAGTCAAAAATATTATATAGCATCACTAAACCAATCTTTGCACATCAGTTACCAATAAAACAGGTAGAAATAGTTCTTTATGGTAACAACTGCAGGTTACTGCAGGTTTTTTTTCTTGGTTATTACAGTAAAGAACAAATTGGGTTACACTTTATTTCAAGGTGTCCTTGCTACAGCGTAATTATATAAGTGCTGAGCAATGTTAATTAACTATATGTACTTACTATATGTCTAGGGTTATGATTAGGGTTACTTGCATGTAATTATGCATGTACTTATGAGTGATCAGCACATGCAATCTGCTCATCTTCTTAACATGCATGTGAAAAAGCCTTAACGTAGCATCATGCATGTTTTTAAAACTGCTGGGCAACTTGCACTATTAAAAAATTATTTTATTCAAGTCAAAAATATTATATACTGTATTTTTATGGGTTACATCAGGTGGAAATAGCTATTTATGGTAACAACTGCAGGTTACAATTTTTATTTTATTTTTTTTTTTTTACAGTAAAGAGCAGTTTGGGTTACACTTTATTTTAAGGTGTCCTTAATTAGCTACATGTACTTACTATGCTTATAGGGTTTGATTTAGAGTTACTTGCATGTAATTATGTGTGATCAGCACATGCAATTGGTCAATCTTCTCAACATGCATGTGAAGAATCTATAAAGTAGCATTATGCATGTTCATAAAACTGCAGGTCAACTTGCAGTATTAAAAAATAATAAAGGTTCTAAATGATTCTATTTAAGTCAAAAATATTATATACTGTATAGCATCACTAAACCAACCTTAGCGCATTAGTTTGTACCAACGAAACTGTTTTTAGGGGTTAAATCAGGTAGAAATAGCTCTTTATGGTAACAATTGCAGGTTACAATTTTTATTTTATTTTACAGTAAAGAGCAAATTGGGTTACACTTTATTTTAAGGTGTCCTTAATTAATTGATTTAGGGTTACTTGCGTGTAATTATGTGTGATCAGCACATGCTATCTGTCAGTCTTCTCAACATGCATGTGAAGAAGCTTTAAAGTAGCATCATGCATGTTCATAAAACTGCTGGTGAACTTGCACTATTTAAAATAAAGGTTCTAGTTTGAAACGAAAATGCCTTTACAACCAGACGAGCCTTAAAAAAAATCAAGAACTTTTTTTAATCTCTAAAAAACCTAAAATAGTAACCTAACAGCACTAAACCAACCTTTGCACATCAGTTTGTACCAACAAAACTATTTTTATGAGTAAAATCAGGTAGCTCTCTAAGGTAACATTTGCAGGTTATCACTTTTAAAGATAAAGAGCAAAGTTGTAGTACAAAGAGGATCATTGAAGAAGCTTTATTTTAAGTGTGAATGAAGTGTGTGTGTGTGTGTCTGTGGATCAGAGCAGCATCAAAGCAAACACAAACCCAGATGAAACAGCGTTCAGCCATTTTCATGAAGCATGTCTCCTGATGTTATGATGGAGCTTATTTGAGCTTTTGCATGGGAAAATTTCCTCTGCATCTCTTCGTCTGCTCGTTTATCACTCTTGATGTGAGTTTCTCCATCACAGGCATGTATACAGCATATCGCTTTTATGCTTTGCACTGGCTGCCTCACATCAAAGCAATCACGTTTTACTTTGGAAAGTCAAAGATAATCTTATAAAGTTCATTTTAGTTAGTCAATGCTGTGTATTTTTTGCTGCCTTCTCAGTTTGTGTATTTGAGAGCAAAACAGAGTCATGCACAAAACTGGGAATAAAGAAATAAAAAATACATTGGGAAGAAATTGGACTAAATTATTAACAAATGTGCTGGAGCATGCAAATGCATTGTTATTTAATTTTATTTTGCATGCATTTAGCTAACAATCTGTAGTTATGCATGAACAAAAAGCCAGTTTGTATTTATTAAATAATGCATCTCACATCTTCGTGCTTGTTTTGAATTACTAACATTATCTCAGGCACATTCACATAATTTTGCACATGCATTGTGCTGATTAACATGTCTCCGTTCTGTGCATGCTCATATTTTCCTCTTTCATTAGAAGACAGTTTTTTTCAAAAGCCTCAACATTATACAGGCATTATATCATCTACAAGTGCAAAGGCCAGTATATTTCCATTAGGTTAGTCCTTCATAAACTCTCCCTCTCTCTCTTGTTGTAATCACAGTTGTGCAGGTTTTGTGCTGATGGTTCCCTGTGGATTGGACGTGTAGCGTTAAAGCTGTTAGTTTACATTAATAGGCCGGAGGAGAGTCAAATGGTGACACACATACAGCCGTCGGGGCAACACTTACACCAACATAAGGAGCAGTTTCGTCTCCTCAAACCCTCTGAGAACATCAGCAGAGACTGAGTTACAAATTGCGCTCTAGTTAAAAACACTATGTCAGCAGGAGTTTATCATTTAACGTTGACATGCAAGAAGGAACACCTTTCTTTCAACACATTTAATTAATTACAGTGCGTCATCTGTAATGCGTTTTTGGCTGTGTAAATGGCAAACCGCAGGCGGCTCGTTCTGATCGTTGCTTGTGGGTGTTGTTGATTTGGTTTGACCGGCCGTTGGCATCCGTGCCCTTCACACCTCTCTCAGCGTCGGCCCGTGTGCCGGTTGAGCTGTTTTGCAGCGGCCTGTGGGGTAAATCTCAGGTCTGAGACGCTGTGATGTTTCCTTTCATCAGTCACTTCTGTATGCGGTGACCTCAAACGGCTTAACCCTGTAAAGCCTGAAAGATGAAGAGTAGTTATTGAATCTTTAGACAAAATCTATGCATAAAGTATCATATTCGATGCATTAAGATTTTATGCCGCATATAATCTGAGATAGTGAGAATATTGAGGACGAACAGCTCAATTTTATTCAGAGACTCAAACTGTGCAAAAAAAAAAAAAAAAAAAAATAGGCAATTTGGGTGCAGATGATAATATTTATACACTGTAAAAAGTTTTCACCAGTTTCAACTTAAAAAGTTTAGCAGCTGCCTTAAGATTTTAAGTTAAATCAACTTAAAAGTACAATAAAATGAGTTAAAATGACTTGTAGTTGATCTTAAAATTTTAAGGCAACTGTTGAACTTAAGTTTTTAAGTTGGAACCTTTGAAAACTTTTTACAGTGTATGATGAAGTTCTGATGCTTAATGTAAATCAATGTGATCTTTATAACAGCAGAAACTGACATAAAATGATCTAAATATCAGTCGTCACCCTGTATAATATGCCAATAATAGTACGATGAGACTGAAATGATCCAAACATATAATGCAGTGCAATACAATGACATTTGAGAGATGAACAAATAAACGTTCCTCAAAAGATATGAGATGTTTTGGAGGCTTGGGAAGGCCATTCCTCCACTGAGGAACATTGAAAGTAAAGCTTATGGAAACAAATGTTCCTCAAAAGATCCTGATGATCAGATTTGAGACGCACTGATTTTTCCAAAAACAAGATTCATGGAGAATCAAGTCTAGTAAGTGTTCATCTGGAAATATGACTACAGTTATTCTGACGTTTACTTGACAAAGATCATTCAACATTTGACACGTGAAGCAGAGCTGAAGCTGGACATTTGTGCAATACATTACTTGACAGAAGTCATATAGTAGATTGTTGAATCAACAGGTTTAGGAGCAACGTTTTGATCGTTTTGAGGCTTACAGTAAGCTTTGTGGGGTGATGTTTGAATATCATTGCATGAATCTCAAGGCAAGGGTTAGGGTTAGCAATTCAAACTAAACTTTAGTAAATATGTATGTCTCACATATATACTGAAGACCTGTATATCTGTAGAGATTTTGATGTCAAGCTGTATTTTATGGTTTGTGGTGAGTTGTGTGTTTGATGGCTTTGACAGTTTCAGGTCCTGCTGCGCTTACATGATGTTATTTAACTTGTTCTGCCGCCGCTGGACTCCTGCATCAGCACTTTCTCATTGTCAGTCTGTTTGTATTTAGTTTAGTTTGTGTTGAAGTTTTACTGTCAGTGTGTGTGTGACGCCCAGGTCATGAAGGAGAAGGTGCTTTTAGATCTCGACTATAATCTTATAAACTTATAAACGTATCCACATTTAAATCTTTTACTGTGTTTATTATATCACTTATTTCAAGTTTTATAAAAACTACTATCAAATACACACTGAAACTCACTGATCTTCACTACGGATGCCCAAAATAAAAGTTTGGTTTAACTTGAAGAAATTATGACAAAAATATATCACTACCATATAGTAGAAATGTAATTCTCAAAGATATTAATAATAAAAATAATACTGTTTTAAAGGAATTTCATACAACCAAGACCTTTTTGATCCATGTTTTAATTTATTACAGTTCTGTTTTGCAGCATCTTACTTAACAGAAATTAATTTTGTTGTAAATGAACTATTATATTTTAATTTGATTGCATTTTTAAATATTTATTAAATTGTTAAAGTTGCATTAATTTGTTTCATTAGACACTATTTTTTGATGCTAAATTTGTATAAATTAAAAAAACACAAAATCCAGAAAAACTAAAATGGAAAACACAGAATTTAGTGAAAATAAAGTGATTTTGGGGCCCCAAACTGAAAAGATATCTTACTCTGTGGAGTTTAATTGTGAACAAACATGTTGTGTTTACATTCATTTTCAAGGTCTAACAAACATGTGGAAAGCATTCCCTTCCCAATTAATACTAAATGAATGTCATGATGAATATCAATATTTTATGATATAGAAAAAATATTGTGAAGGTATTTTTTGCCATATCATCCAGCCCTAGTTGAATATGCATAATCAAGACTTATTAATAATTTCTGAGTAGTTTACTTCTTTTGTAATAATTATAATGATCTGTTGAGTAACAGATGTTTTTTAATGTTATTTTCACAAAAGCTTGTATCCACCATGTAATTAAACAATAGAAAAAGTAGTTGCAATTGAGTATCTCATAATCAGGATTTTTTTTTTTTCAGAATTGCAAGATATAAATGTACAATTGCAAGTTTGAAAAAACAGAATTGAGAAGTGGCATTGTAATTACCTTTTAATTTTTGTTTTTCATGGCAGAAAAAAAAATGCAATATTAAGCATTGGAATCCTGGGATGAAATATGCACACAGCATGCAATAAAACACAATCTGGATCTTTTACTAACAACAAACACACCTGCAAACTCGTTTCACATAATGCTACAGTCTCAGCGAGTAGTTGAAACCAAACCCGGTCAGAACTCACCCAGCCACAAAGCATTCTGGGTAACCAGCAGCGCCACAGCAATGTGTGACCAGCTAAACTGCGTCTGCTGAAAATGCAAAAGCAGAACGTAAAAGAGCTGAAATTCAAAAGTGTGTTTGAATCAAGTAAAACTTTGATGTTTTTCAGTGGAGTTTAACTCTCATGGTCTGTTTGGGGTCTCAGACGCCCCGTGGCCATTTTATAATACATAAAGCATGAATATATGCAATGGATTTTCTGCAATACTCACTCCTGCCACACTGAAAAAAAACATTCATGATCAGTATTTTTGACCATTTTCTGGCAAATTTCCAGTGAAGAAACTGGAATGAACAGCAGTCATACAGTTTCAGTATGTCTATTGTATTTTGATGAGGACAGATGAACATATTAAAATCATTTTTACTAGTAGCACTAAGTGTGATGGAGGTACTAGTGAAGATACTAGTGCAGTGGTGAAAACAGATATTATATACTGTATATAATCATGCATGCAGGAACCAAAAATCCTGTAGTTCAAGCAGTGGAGTGCTGTGTTTGCAATGCTAATGCATGCAATTAAATATATGCAATCAATTACAAAACAAAATTATGTGCTGAAAAATATAATGCAATATATAAAATAGCCTAATACGTTACTTTATATAGAAAACTAGTGCGTTGCAATATACTGCAATATATGCATGCATATTTTGTTACATATAAAACATTTAATTTAATAAACTTCATATATAAGGACATATATTTTCTTTGCATAAGGGACATAAGTTGCTTCTGGAAATAAATCTGTCAGATGCATAAAAATGCATGTGTTATGATAGCAAAATAAATAAAAATTGTAGTTTGTAGTTCAAGATATTTACGAGACCAACATTCTTGAACTGTAAAGTAAAGCCTGTTGAGTTTTTGTGAAGTATCTCCACTTGACATCCCGTGTTAAAGTCCCGGAGAGCCGCTGTGTGTACCCGGCTGCAGGTTTGGCCGATGGGTGCCGCGTGTGTGTTGATGGTCCCTAAGGAGGGCACTTCAGCACGTCTGCTGTAAGGTGATGAGAAATTGTGCCGCGGCTGCAGAAATGCCTCTCAAGAGGGTCACCGCCGCCACACACGGGGCAAAAAACACATTTGCTTTTGATGTTTAAGCATGTTTGCATTAATTTGCAGAGCCACTTTGGCTGAAAATGCATATGTGGTGATTTTTTCTGCTGTTTGTCCAATTAATACAATTTTGAATATTGCTATCGTTTGCATAACCGTCCGACATCTCTATGTATGATTTTTTATTTTTTATGTCTCTTTGAAGCCCTGAAACTGTTAACCGGTCTAGTCATTCACATTACAAAAAATCACATGAACAACTCATTTGCTCTCTTTGGCTATTAATTTAAAAATAGGGATTATTTTTTTCTCTGTTTATTGCTTGTGCCATTTGTATTATTTAATTTAATTTTTTTTTTTTTTTTTATAATTAATACTTTGTTTTTATACTGCATTTTGGTCAGCTTTTGTTGTTTTAAATTGAGCTTTATAAGTAAACTGACACTGAAAATTGACAAATAATGCAATTTTGAATATATATATTATATTATTTTATTTTATTTTATTTTATTTTATTTTTTATGTTATCATATTTTTTTATTTTATACCTTGTTTTTATACTACACTTCAATCAACTTTTGAATTCTTTGTCTCTTTGCTGCCCTGAAACCAGTCTACCAATTCACATTAGAAATGCAATTTTAATTTAATTTAATTTAATTTAATTTAATTTAATTTAATTTAATTTATTATTTTATTTTAATTTATTATTTTATTTTATTTTATTTTATTTTATTTTATTTTATTTTATTTTATTTTATTTATATAATGATTTATACCTAATTCTCAACTTTTGTTCCTTTAAGTTGTGTTTTATAAGTAAATAGACATTGAAAATCTCTGTATGTTCTCTGTGATTTTTCTATGATTTTTTATTCTTTATGTCTCTTTGCAGCCCTGAAACCAGTCTACCAGTTCACATTGGATTTATTTTATTTTATTTTATTTAATTCTTTATAATTTATTCTTATACTTCACTTTGGTCAAGTTTTGTTGTTTTAACTTGTGCTTTTTAAGTAAATTGCCAAATGACAATTAATGTGATTTTGAATATTGCTGTCATTTGGATAATGGTCAGATGTGTCTTTCTGCGTGATTTTTTTTATTTTTTGTTCCTTGTGTCTCTTTGTGATTAGACAGCTGTAGCCTGTCAAGGTAAAACTAAATAAAAATCTAAACATGATTTAAAAGAAACCAGATTTTTTTAGACTTTCTGATGGTGTTTGCATGTGCAAAACTCACGCAGATGAAGTGTTGAATGGGCTGACCTGTGTGTGTGTGTGTTTGTGTGTTTCAGGATGTGCCTTTCTAACGTACTGTGCCAGAGAGTCAGCGCTGAAGGCCCAGAGCGCTCTCCACGAACAAAAGACTCTACCCGGGGTGAGACACACGTTATTCTTTGATTTCTCTCTCGCTCTTTCTCCTGAACTCATAATCAAACTAACACTAATAGTGTCAACACAGCTCCGCTGCTGCTGGCAGCTGATTGGCTGTCGGACCGTTCAAGCTTCCGTCTGATTCGCTCATGTTCATTAATGAGGTTTTTGAGGGCAGCGTCTGACATTTGAGCAAGATCAGGCAAATAACATCAGACTCATTGTTGTAATGTAAAGGAGCTTGTCTCATTTTCTCTGGCTGTGTTCATAAGCCTGATTTGCTTTTTGGATTTGAACAGCAGACATCACATGATTTCAGTCACCATAACAAATGTGCAAATGTGCAAAACTATATTCATTGAAATATATTGATGTATTTTTTGGACAGTGGAAGCATTAATGCTGATGCATAGATTCACTTTTTATATAGATCAAATTTTATATAAATACTTATCATATGAAATGGTACTTTTTTTCTTTAATTTTAGTAAAAGTTTTAGTATTAAATTAGGTTTTATTTAAATTATTTATTTTATTTTTTTATTTAAATGTATTTTTTTTTGGTTTGACTAAATATATACATATATACATATAGTGGTACCAGTGTTATTTTAGTATGGTTGAGATACTGTTAAGTTTTGTTAATATTTTGAATTTGTTTTTATTTTTATATTTTCTTTTTTTCTTTTTATTTTAGTACAAGTCTTAGTAATAAATTAGGTTGTATTCATTTTGTTATGTAAAAAACATACAGCAAAATTAATAAAACATAATTTATTACTAAAACTTTGGTTACTTTACTTTTCATTTTTATTTTTTTCTGTAAATATGCCTGCATCGGTTTTTTTTTTATTAATTTCTGTTGCAGTTTTATATAGTTTTAGTGGTACCAGTATTATTTTAGTATCATTGAAATACTATTACAGTTTTTGTTAATATTTTGAATTTGTTTTTATTTTTATATTTTCTGCTTTTTAAAATTTTTAGTAAACGTTAATTAATTAATTTGTAGTAAAAGGTAATTAATAAATTAAGTTTTATTAATTGTGTTATGTCATAAACACACAACAAAATTATTAAAACCTAATTTATTACTAAAACTTTAGTTTTTTTTTCAGTTATTTTTTTTTCTGTAAATATGTCTGTATAGTTTTTTTTTTTATTTTGTTTTCTATTTCAGTTTTATGTAGTTTTAGTGCATCAAGTTAAACTAAATCTAAATGAAAATGTTGCATTGGCCACTAGCTGAAAAAAAATAAGTTAAAGATTTTTTATATTCATATTTTTTAATTACTTTTTTGTTTATTATACTTATTTTGTTTTTAATTTTAGTAAATGTTTTAGTAATAAATTAGGTTTTATTAATTGTGTTATGTCAAAAACACAGAATTAATAAAAATTTTAATTTATTACTAAAACCTTAGTTACTTTGTTATTTTTTATCATTTTTTATATAAATATGTCTGCATAATTATTTTTTTTATTAATTTCTATTTCAGTTTCATGTAATGTTTTTGTGCTACCAGTGTTATTTTAGTATCATTGAGGTGCTATTACAGTTTTTGTTAATATTTTTATTTATTTATTTGTATTATTTTAATAAAAGTTTTAGTAATAAATTAGGTTTTATTAATTGTGTTAATTGTGCAAAATTAATAGAACCTAATTTATTACTAAAATTTTAGTTACTTTATTACATTTAATTGTTATATTTTTTCTGTAAATATGTCTGCATAGTTTTTTTTTTTTATTAATTTCAGTTTCATGTAGTTTCTTGTGGTACCAGTGTTATTTTAGTATCATTGAGATGCTGTTTTTTATATTTTCTTTTCTTTTCTTTTTTTCTTTTATTTTTAAGTTTTATTAATTGTGTTATGTCAAAAACACACACCAAAATTAATAAAACCTCATTTTAATTTGACTAAAACTTTAGTTACTTTGTTACTTTTCATTTGTATTTTTTCTGTAAATATATCAGCATAGTTTTTTATTATTATTAATTTTTAAGTTTAAGGTACTACACTACACTTATTGCTACACTTAAATGTATTCAGTTAAAAGTGTGAATCTGGTTAAATGTGGCTAGCTGTGGAACAAGCAATATTCACTTAGATAAATGCATGAGATTAAAACAGATTGGATTTATTGATGAGTACATAAACATTCAGTTTATTAGTGCTATTAAAGAAATCTTAACTGTTTCTTTTTTTATGACTGACAAATATGCATTACATCAAGTTTATTAGTTTATGTTAAAACTTAGATTGGGAGTTCAATTATGCAGTTCAAATACATAAATCTTAAATTTAGGCCTGAATGTTTCTGAGTGCATAATAACTTTGAATGATACTTGAAATTTGTCGATGATGTTTTCAAAAATGAGTCTGGAGCGGAGGAGCGGAACGAGTGCGATCGTGCCGTAGCGTCTCTCGTTCTGTGCGTACGGCAGATGTATTATGAATAGATTTGATGCGTGGACCGCCCGTATTCCCATGCTTCTGCTCCCAGGAGAGCCATCGCTGCTCAGACCTGCAGGGAGAAAGTCAGTCAGAAAGAGAGGAAAGACACTCTGGAAAGCTTTTTGCAGTCCTGATGAATCTCTTGGGCAATTATCACGTTCAGAGAAAACATGGGGAGATTCTGACATGCTGATCCGAACCTGTTTTGTCTGTGGAACAAAAGAAAGAAAGAAGAATTTTTTGGAATGTTCACACTGCTCTTTTGATACAATGAAAGTAACATAAATAATGTTGCCTTGGAAACCAGCTGAAATAAATACTTTTTTTTAAAAATATCTTTAGTGAACATTTATTTTAATAACAAAAATATTTTTAATAGTTTTAGTTTTAGTTAACTAAAACCATGTGCTGCTTTACCTCATCTTAATTCAATTCAATAAGCAGCAAAAAAATAAAATAAAATAAATAAAGTAAGGAGCTCTCAAGCTCCAAAAACACCATTAAAGACGTATAAAAGCAGTTCGTATGATTTGTGCATTATAGAGCCTCACGGTGCCTGATCATTGCATGAGAAAGAAACTCAACATTGAGGTTTAAAGTAACATGAGGGCAGTAATCTGATGACCGAATCTGATTTTTGGCTGGAATACACTGCTCTAATCTGTGTCTGGGTCACCTGCGCGTGTGTGTGAGAGATGTTTTGGTGTTCAGGTGAGATCACAGCCGTTATATTTGCTGAATGAGCTGAGAATAAGCAAAACACAAACCAAACAGGACAGAATCACAGCGTTTATAAACATCATGAAAAGCTTATGTTACATTAGAAACTAAACTCACTTCATTTAGGAAGATTTAAATGCATAATAAAACATAAACAGTTTCAGTGCATTTGAATGTATAAATATACAAATAAAAAGTGCATATCATGCATAAGGGAAAAGAACAACATCATTTGAAAAAATAAATAAAAACAACCCAGGTTCATTAGAAATACCCGCCTCTACATACATTTCTGCAACGGCGTAATTACGTACCTTACTGCACGTTTCGCTGCAGTTTCAAGTGAAATGTCCGGAGAGCGCCGCTAAAACACACGTTCAATATGTGACCTTGGCACATTTTTATTCCGTTGGCACAGGCACGTATTGCTGCATTTTTATTACGCTGCTTGAGGTACGTATTGTTTAGAATTCAAATATCCAGGGCGTGTCGCTAAAGGTTAATGCGTTGTCCTATTGGAAATATCCCCTACACCAAACTCAACCCTAAACCTAACCGACAGTGTTAACAAATGCAAAACTGATTCAAAAAATGCATTTTGTGATGCAGCTGCTATTTTTACTTCCTCATTTAGATTTGAGCTTATTTGTCACAAACTGACTGCGTTTATGTGATGACAACGTTCAAAGGTATCAATTTTTGAAACCACGCAGGATGTTAAATTGTTTTAAAGGAGAAGTCCACTTCCAGAACAACAATTCACAAATAATTTACTCACTTCCTTGTCACACCTCAATCGGAGATATTCTTGTCTAACTTTCGTCCCTGCTCCGGCATCGAAACAAAGAGGCCGGACTGTTACAGCTGATTTAAGGCGGGTCTGAGGCAAGACACTCATGTCAATCAAGTATCGTGGGAGCGGCCTCTGTCGGTGTGAGAACGGCTCGATTTGAAAAAGGGGATATTATTTTTACAGATTAATTAAAAAACACTGCATGGGTTTTTATCATTATAGGGTAGATTTGTACATGCACTGCCAACACACATTAAACAGCATGAAAAAGTGAGTTTTGCATCTGATGACCCCTTTAAATACATTTTCTTGCATTTTCTTTTTAGAGAAGACCATTTCAGGATCAGTAAAAAAAAAAAAATACAGCATAATGTATTCTAAAAGTAATTTTAATGCATTAATTATGTCTTGTAATGCACTTTATAATGCATCGTGTGATCTCATGAATAATTGTAACCACAATTATAATATATTATAACACCTTTCTATTAATTGTTACACCTTTAGAAAGTATAATCCATTAAAACAGCAAACAAACCTTCAAATATTTTAATGCATTTAAACTTTATTTCTGGAAATACACTACCGTTCAAAAGTTTGGGGTCAGTAAGACTTGTAATAGTCTTTAAAGAAGTCTCTTATGCTCATCAAGGCTGCATTTATTTGATTAAA